>PVIR01007313.1:0-18988 GCA_004026965.1 Petromus typicus
GAGGGGCTCTGTGTGGCTAAGCATTGTCCCCTGTCCACGGATTGGCAGAAAGCATAGGATGTCCTGGGCATGGAAGTGCACTCATGTAATTCCAGCTGAGGCACGAATAGAACTTTTACTAAAATGAAGAATTCAGGAGGTGGCAGGATTCTTACCAACCCCTTAAGGCTGACCTTGATGAGTTAGTTTAATGTCCATTAAACTGTCTGGAGTGGGAAATAATCTGAAAAGTGACATGATAAAGATGTGTGCACAGAGGCCCGCTAGGCGATGTTGACAGGAATGGGGATTTGGGTTCTTTATTTTTCTCCTGAAAGTATGACAATTCTGAGCTTTAAAAATTCATATAAACAGACCTACACTTCTTACTCTGGAGACAGAGGATGAGAATCTTCTAGAGAAGTATATTGTGTCTATTTTTTATATTTACAGATGGCAGCTACAATGGTAATTCTCTTTTACTGCTTCATTTTGTTTCAGTTTCTTTTGACACAGGGTGCTCCTATCGAGTTCAGACGGGCCTTGAACTCACTAAGCAGTCTTCCTGCCTCTCCTCCCAAGTCTCTCTCTTTTATAAAGTGACTCAACTTTAGAACATAGGTGTGTTTATATGCCTCATTTGCCTTTTGTTTGTGGTCTGTATGATATCCTTCTTTTACATTTTCACTCAGCTCTTGGAATTATGGGAAGTTAGGCCTTCTCTGTGCTCAGGAGAGCATAGGTACATAAAAAGAGAAGATTTGAGTGTCGCTTCCAAGTGTCTCTCTCCATTGTCCCCTGTCCCAGGCCATGGTTATGTGGGGCGGGCAGGTGGGGCACTGACTACAGTCACCACAGAGCTCCCTCAGAGCCCCCTATCCACGAGCAGGACACCCACTACTGGTGAAGCTCAAGGGAGCCAGAACTGTGTCATTTCCATCATCTGTGTATTTTCTCTTTCATAATATAACATACATCTAACCACACAGTACATGATGACTAAACTGTGGTTAACCTACTAAAGTTCAGTCGTGTTTGAATTTTTAAGGTGGGATTTGAAGTTTTTTAGAGTTCTTTTTAGTATCTTGTTTAAACGATTGACTGTTTTAAACTTTAAAAGCAAGTGAATGTAACTTGATGAAAATGTAAATAGTTTGCTGCTCTCATGACCATAGATTCAGAGCAAGCAGACACTCAGAATAGGAACCCAAGTTAGCATCTTCCACATCTTGTCAGGGAAGAGATTCTCCCGCCATGAACTGATATGTTTTGTTTAGAAAACAGAAACACTGCAAGTCATACAAACACTTAACTGTACTTAATTTGTTTTACTATAAAGCCACAAAAGTACATTTGTTCCTTCCTTTCCCAAGTCTAATTTCTGACTTGATGTGCTGACTCACTTTAGAGGGGTTCTGGAGAAAAGCGAGACTCTCCAGAGGAGCTTGCCCTAGGGGAGGCTTCGTGGAAGAACAATGACTCCTGTAATCGTCGTGGGTTCCGTTCTTTGCCTCAGTTCCTGCCTCAGTCCTGAGCTCCCTCACATAGTTTGACATGAAGTGACCTCCAGCTCATCATACAAGTCTAACGAATTTCAAAATATAAAAACCTGGGGTGGAGGAACAAGTGCTATTAGGGGGGGAGAAGGGAGCTTCATAAGTGAATTTTCCTCTGAAATAATCTCATCATTGCTTTGGTGTTGGAAGATTTTGTTTTTGTTTTCTTGAGACAGGGTCTCATTATGTAGCTTAGGCTGACCTTGAACTCAGGATGGTCTGGAACTGACTGGACTTCAAGTACACAGCAATGCTACTGCCTCAGATTCCTGGGTGCTGGGACTGCAACCGTGAAACACCAGGCCTACCTTCAACATTGCTTATAAAAGTACTTCTTACTGGGCCCGAGGATTTAGCCCGGTGGTTCCAGCATCTGCCTCACCAGTGCAAGGCCCTGGGTTCAATCCGTGATAACCACGTACAACAATGCCTGGTATGCAGATTCATGCCCACCAGCAATCAGTACTACACACCACATTGCAGGGCATGGTGGCTCACAACTATAATCCCAGCACTCGAGAGGCAGAGGCAGGAGGATTGGTGAGTTCAAAACTGAGTTCAAGCAAGATGTTATCTCAAAAACACTAAAAAAAACCCAAAATTACTTCCCAAAGAAAGCAGAGTCTCCTTCTAACCACCTCCTCAGAAATGTTTTTAGAAGGATGGGTCCTATGCTTTCTTTTGCATCATCTCCTGAAGCCTGATCGCTGGGTTATGTATCCCTCTGGGCCCCCTACGGAGAGGTGCCACCCTGGACACCAGCCCAGCTCCCCTTCCAAGTCGTTCACCCCCTGGGGGTTCCAGGCCTGATACTGTGATCTACAAGGTCCTCACCTGCCTCGGTGCATTCTCATGAAACCACCAGTCCGGGTTCATGTGGGATCTGACCCACAACGATGGGCCCCTACTACTGAAGAGATCTGAGACACATTTGGTTTTATGTGCTTCTGGGGAAAACAAATGCTTCAGCGTTCTCCTTATGTAGTTCAAGTCAGCTTTACATAATGCGTGACATTTATGTAAGAGGGGCTCTTCATGATCTGATTTAGATTCACTTTTAAATAATAAGCAAGCCTCCTTTCCCATGCCCGTGAAACAAGGAGCTCACACATGGAGGGTGGTTTCCATGCTTTTATTTAGCACTCAGGCGGCTCCTTAACTGGACGGCGCGGTGGGGTCTGAGTGGTCAGTCAGCAAACACTGAAGGGGGCTCTTCCGGCTCTCTCACTGGCAGAATGGCCGGTGGGCAGACAGATGGCACCTTGGACAGAAGCTACTGGAAGAATGGAGGGTGCAGTACAGGAGGCCGCTAAGAGGGGACAACTGATTAAAGATGACTGGAATTCAGGGTTAATAATGGAAGGAACAAAGGCAGCCCCAGGACCCCAGCCCACCTTGGCGTGTCCGCCCACCAGCCCCCTGCCCAGCCATACTCACTGCCTGCTCAGGCCTCAGATGCACCCCTCTGTGGGAGAAAGCACATCAGAGCAGTCAGGGTGTGTGTGTGTGTGTGTGTGTGTGTGTGCACGTGCACGTGCACACGTGTGTGAGTGCGTGTGAGTGTGTGCATGTGTGAGCATGATCTTGACCTTCCAGGACTCCTGCACTCCCCATGGTGGACTCAGATCCAACCTGCCTCTCCACTTGAGCACCAAAGCTTCAAGGCTGTTTCCTACAGAGACTGGCTGCTCCTCAGTGATCAGCCTCAGATCACTGGGTAGTGATCTCTGCCCAGACTAGGTCCCTTGAAAGTGAGGCTATCTCCTATGTCAGAAGGGACAAGCCACAAAGGAAGGGGGAGATAAGCGAGTTCCAAGGCATGGAAGAGGTGGCCCGGGACAACAAGACTCAAGGTACAGAGTGGAGATGACCCAGTCCACTGAAACGGGGAAAACTGAACTGGCCTGAAACTGTCACAGGGAGGACTGGGGACCAGGGATTTGGGGGCCTCACAGCTGCCTGGCTGGGAGCCACTGTCTCTCCAATGTCTGGTGCAAGACTGAGTCTGTCTTCTCCCTTTCCCTAGGGTGTGGTACCTCCCCCGCCCCTCACCCTCCCCAATCTGGTTCTTACTGATTGGTTTAAAGAAGATGGTGTTGTCCTCGGTGAGACCCAGAGACTTGGAAAATTCCACAAAGCGCTGCTTAATCGCACGGTTCAGCCTCTTGGTTCTCCCTGTAGCCACCAGAGCCAGTGAGGGGCAAAAGGAAGATATTCCATAATTGTTTTTTTTACATTTTTTGATACAGGGTCTTACGATGTCTTCCAGAAGGCCTTTAAATTCTCTTCCTCCTGCCTCAGCTTCCCAAGGGCTCAGATGACAGTTTGGGGGCCACTATCCCCACTATTCCAAGATCTACTATCGCAGCTCACTCCACAAATACTGTCAAATGCGTAAATGAGGTGCAGACCCCATTCCCAGGGAGAGTATGGAAAGACCTCACCCTGGAGGGATGCTTCAAGTGGACAGTTATTAGGTCTTGGAAACAAGGGCTTTCTCGATTGTGACTAGAGGCCAGATCCTTGAGGAACAGAATGACAACCTACCATTGAGTTTGACCTGGAAGTAGACCACATTTTCGAACTTTATCACGGCATACAGCAGGGCGTACTGACTGTAGTCGGTGGCTAACACTCTTACGGTGTAGACTTCCAACCCTTCAGAAACTACAGGGGAGAGCACAAGGTCATCCTTCCAGGTGCAGAAGGAAGCGGTCACCCCATCCTCCCCCAACCAGTCAGCAGGAGTTTCCCCTCAAAGAACAACAACTCTGTTGTGGAGGAGCAGTGGGGTCTATACCTTTCCAGGAGGACTCTGCCCCCCACCCTGAATCCCAAAACTAGGAGCTTCTGGTTTGATGAAGACTCACGTGTATCATTGTCTATGGAGTACTGAGCAGGCTCAATGTACGGGACATATCTTTGGTTCCACTGTACACACTCATCATTCCTGTGAGACGGAGAGAAGGTGGTCTGGTGAGCGGGGAGATGCCACAGACGTGGCACCTTGGAACAGACAAAGTAGGTCCAGGACTGCTTTATAATTTGAGGCTTCCATCTGGCTCAGTCCATGAAAGCCTGTCTGGCAGGGCCTCCTTCAGCCCCTCCGTGACCCAGGGACTCTCGTCTTGAACCTCTGCTTGGTCTTCTCAGTGGCCACTCAATTTTCCCTCAGTACCCACCGCCTCCTCTGCTCTCTCCCCAGGACAGCCTGTCCTCGACACAGCCCAGGCACCGAGCCTCTCTCACCTTCCCACTCCCCTTTCCCATTTCTCCTGGAAGTTTCCTCTGAGCTTCACGGCTCTGTGTCAAGCACTGGCCTTGCCCTTGGACCCCACCTGACTTCTCTGAGTCCATCCTGTTGTGCCCCCCAGAGCCAAGACTCCCCCATCTGCCTTCCTTGTGTCCAAGATCCTCAGATTCACTAATTTCCATTCACCCAGTGGATGAAGAGCCAGGATCTGGGCACAGTTGCTCCGGGGAAGATGACAAAAATCATGAAGATAAGGCCAGAAAGCCCCAGGGAGGAGGTGACAGAGGTAGGGCAGATGAAGACTTGGAGGGAGGAGCCTGGGCTCATCTTCTTGAGGGCACTGTTTTGCCCCAGAGACTGGGGAGAGAACCCCCTCCTGGCAGCACACTGGCCCTTGAGTGGCCGCATCAATGGCTGGCTTCGTTGCTGCCTCCTAAGGGGAGGCTGTCTGACTCAGAGTCCACCAGACCCCTCTGTGTTCTCTCCTATCCCCTCTGGTTGCTGGTAATGCCAGTCGTGTTGGTAGTGGGGAATGAACTCAACACCACTGCACTAAGCTGCATCTGTGATTTATTTTTTACGCTGAGAGAGGAGCTCACTGATTTTCCTAGACTCTTTTCCAACTTGGGATCCTCCTGCCTCAGCCTCCAGAGCCGAGTCTGCTGGAATTACAGTACCCTTGCCAGTTTGGATCCCTTAGGTTCACTTTTCTACAAAAATTAAATGGGGGATTTCACAAGGTCTTAGGCTGGATCCTGTCTTCTGCTCTCTCTGAGAAGCCCTACTCTCTGTCTTAAATTTTACTGACTGGGTCTACATTTGAGCCACTCATAGCTGTTGATGGAAGAGAAGGATAAACGTAAGGAAGGAGAGAGAAAGGGGAAGAAAGGAGCAAAGAAATGAGAGAGATTGATTCATTTCAGAGCAGAGAGATGACTGATAGTTTTGGTTACTCATTTTGTGACATTGTCCTGTCTCCAGACCCCAGGAGCGGCTACCTCACCTGAGTGTGTTCGAGCTGACACTGTAGCTGTGGTCAGCGTTAAGCCGGTAGGTGTCACTGTACATGACGTATTCATGACTGCTTCTGTGTCCTTTCCAAATTGAGTTCCCAGCAATGCCTATGCCAAACCACTTCCCCTGGAACTATAAGACATTCATGATGGGCAGAGCCAGCAGCCACCCCAGTGCCACCCCTCCCGTGTTGTCCCTCCTGGTACTTCTGGAAGCCAATTGAGCAACATGGCCTGGGAAGCTGGCAGGAGCTGGTGTCCTCCAGGGAAAGGAGGGGCTGTGGATGAGGGGTCAACCCTGAGTTTTGGGGGAACAGATGGAGTTGCTGGTGGCCTTCCTGAGCCTCAGTTTTGACTATGCAGGGACTAAAGATATTCTCATCTGGCATGCATGAGGTCCCATCACCCTGAGTCTTCCTCCTTCCACATAAAACTGTCCCTGAGTCTCTTTCTTCTCCTCACCCCCCCACCCACATTATCCTTCTCCCACAGGACTTCCCCAAACTGCACGTCCAGAGCTCTTACCTGGCTATCCTGGAAAGCCGGCTGCAGGGGAATCTGGCTCAAAGGTGGCTCAGGGATCAAGGGCGGAGGAATGTACTTGGCTTGGATCTGCAGGGTCCCCAGGAGAGAGAGGCCCAGATACAGCAAACCAAAGGCCATGGCTCCAGGGCAGCTGCTGTGCTGGCAGCTACTGGAGGAAGAAAGAGAAGTCTTCAGTGTCCCGCTCAAGGCAACTATTTATGTCCCACCTGTTATTGCCTTGTCCCCAAAGTGGGCTGATCTATCTTTTGATAAAGCCAGGAAAAGTGAGTCAATTGCCAGCAACTCTTTCACAAACACGTGGTGAGATATTTACTTTTTTCCACCCTTGATCAGGATTGTGCATGTTTGAGAGCTGGGAAGGCACAAGACACAGCGGGACATTCCAAGATCCCCACAATCTGGCAAGGACACGAGCTCCCTTGTGAGCCCTTCCCCATAAGGGCCCTTCCCCTTATCCAAACAGCCTGTCTGTGGGTCTCGATTGGTCTCGATGACCTGCCATCTCTGGTCCTGTGGGTTCAGGGTGGGAGTGCTCATGGCCAGGGGTCCTCCCTGCCCTGGCAGAAATCACAGTGTGCTTGGAAATCCAGCCAGGGCAGGAGGGTCAATGCCAGCCTCAACTACATACAGTTTGTGCAAAACATAAAACAATAGCATATGAAGGAGAGGATGAGGGGAGTGTGGGAGGGGAAAAGAAGGAGAGAAGGGGAGGGAGGGGGGAGGAAGAAGGAGAAATGGAAAGGATGCTCTGCTCCCATAGGACCTCGGCAACTTCACAGATCATTTAAATGTCAGGGAGGTTCAGGAGCGGACGGTGGAAACTGAACAGGGAAGGACAGTGTGTCTGCTTCCAGAGCTCTGAGCCCAGATTCTGGTCCTCCTGTAGCCTCAGGCCGGGCCTTGAAGCCAGGTGAACACTTTAGAGCCCTTTCCTCCACCACACCTGGAGAACTCTTGCCGGAGAAGACAGGAAGACATGGGAACCCTCGGGGCATTGTCTCTCCTCTGAGCCCAGAAGGCAGAGACCCAGAGCCAGGTACGGGGCTATTGATGTGACTTTTTCACAGAGCTGAGTGCTCGGTCTCCAGTCATGCCTCACCTCCGGCAAGGAAGCAGGCCAGGTGATCAGTCAGCACTCAGGGTAAAGTGGGCTGCACCCGCTCTGGTCACGGGGTGCCGGTATGTGGCTTTGTCCTTGAGAGATCGTTCAGACTAAACTTGTCTTTGCCCACATCCTCTGACAGTAGTGTCCAACAGCTCAAACCTAGATGTCAGGACGGACCCTGAGAAGGCTGACCCCAGACTTGTCCTTGAGGAAGGCTGCTTCCTCACTGGAGCCCGGGCAGCATCAGGGGAGGCAGGGACGGACCCCAGGCTCTGTGTAGTGTCCCCCTTAGGTGGTGTGGCCATGAGGGTGGTGACTGTCCTAGATACCTGCCTTGAAGCCAGGCTAAGGCTTAGCTGGCTTTCTATGGGGCCAAAGGGACCCTCCCTGGCTATGACCACAGATGCCCGGACCCCAGCCTGGGCCCTGAGCTGGTAGCAGGCCCTCAGGCAGCTGTCCTGAGCTGGTAAGGAGGGTGCAGCCTCAGCCCCTGACTCCAGAGAGCCCTCCCCCACACCTCACCCACCCTGAGCTGGATGAAAAGGCAGAAAGAGCAGCTGGGCAAAGCTGTGGTGCCCGAGTCCACCACCCGCCCAGCCCCTGCCTCTCCTCTCCGGACAAGGGGCTCCACTAACTCTACTCTTCCTGACACCAAAGGTATCCTGAGCGGTGTGGTGGTGGTGAGAGTTTGAAATCTCAGCATTTTAGAAGGCTGAGGCAGGAGGATTTCACATTGAAGCCAAGCCTAAACAACTTAGGGAAATCATGCATTTAAATAAAATTAGTAGAAAAGCTGAGGATATAGTTCAGTGCAATATTCACTACTGAAAGAAAAAATAAACACGAAGGCAAGAATAGAAAGTCAGAGACGTCCTCGTACAAGGACACCTCAGGTGCGGGGTCAGTCCGTGTGGCCTCCCAAGTCCTCAGAGCAGCTCTCCTCGCTCACTCCGGGAGGTGAGCAGAGATGCGGTAGGGCAGAGATCTCTGCAAGCCGCTCTCTCTGCTCTGACACCAGGCCCATCGCATACCACTGGTACCCTGCTGGCTGGCTGCGCTCCTCTTTCTTACCCTCTCCTTCTCTGGAGCCTCTTGATATCTCATTATACTTCTCTGCTTGACTGCCTCCTGCTGTCGGTCAGTGCTTACTAGAGAAACACATTTACTGCAAGACACACAAATACATAAGAACAAGAAGAATGGCTTACAGTGGGCCCCGGCGGAGAGAGGTGTGGAAGAGTGAGGAAGGGTTTTCTGGGCGCTGGAGATCCAAGGGACCCAGCAGGAGGCTAGAGCTCACTGTAGTGTCCCGTGGGCGTCGGTATCACAAGGCCAAAGGATCTGACCAAAAGGTCTGCGCTGGAAGCCAAGAGACGGTGTCCAACGTGACGTTAAAGACTGGACCTTTTATTCCATTCAGGCAACAAGCCTGGGGCGGGGGGTTGGGGGGGTCTTCACTAAATCCTCAGCCACACCCAGAACTACACAGATTCAATCTAATTGGGCATTTCACAATCAAGTTGATGCAATCCTTTGACTATCACAACCCATCTCTTGTCAGTTTGATAGACAGACGTGTTTCCTTAAACCACAGCCTCCAGATACAAAGATGAGTTCATACTTACACCTGACATGTTACATCTATCCTGCACGCAAATGGAAACGCACCAATTCCTTCCCCAGAACAGAAGGAAAGTAATTTCTCTTTTTGGGGGGTACTTACTGCTAACTTTTATAATTTAGACATTAAACAGGTTTAACAATACTTAAGAATCATCTGTAAACCAGGCTTTCTTTTTTCATCTGCCTGCTCTTCCTCTGACAGGTAATCATATGGTACATCCTGTGAGGCCACAGGTGCATGCTGGGAGACAGAGAGTAGTACAGGGAGAATGGGAGCCATGAGCTTCTGGGCAACTTCTTCATGTAATTTACTTGTGTCCTCCGGACCTGTGACAGCTTGGTCACCTACACATCATTTCCTTTCTTTTCTTTTTTGATGCACTTGGAAATCAGGTGGTGACACCACTGAGCTACATCCATGGCCCTATTATTTGCATTTCTTGATGGACTGTTGCTATGCACATCAAACTTTATGACAGTGGATTAGATAATACTCATCTCATGACGAGCAATTCAGTTTGTATGGTAACCCATGGTCAGTTTCCATAAAGCCCCAGGACCAGGCCAAGAGCTGCCGTCCAAAGGGAGGGTGGTTGCCTGAAGATAATGACTCCAAAATCCCAAAGACCTCCACTGTAATTCACCTACCTGCTAGCGACACTTTAAGTGTCACTGGATCTTATGGACATGCGTCCTGGCAGTAGCCTGGACCTGTTGCAGAGCCCTTTCTTGTCTGATCCCCACTCAAATGTATCAGCTTTCTGAATCCCTCAGTAAATGGGCCAGAGGAAAACACTAAATGAGGAATGTGTTGCCTCCAAAATCCAAATAAACCCATCAGGCACAGGGCCTTCTTTTTGGTTGTAGGGGAGGGAGATACAAACCTTTATCTTTTTATTTTACAAAGGATATCTCTATATGCCCCACACCCCTGGACTCCTAGAAGTTTCGCTGTGAAAGAAAGACCTTGAATTTTAGTTGGGTTTATTTCCCATCCTCTGGCTCACAAATGCTTTGCTAACAAATCCAGAGTGGTTTCTGCCTCCTGCTCACTTGATCCCACCTACATATCGTCAGTGTAATGGACCAGTGTGATATCCTGAGCAAGAGAAAGGTAATTAAGATCCCTGCAAACCTAGCTATGATACTAGGCTGGAGAGTTAATATAACCCGAGGTAAAACAGCAAAGACATATTGCTGGCCTAGCCCACTGAAAGCAAATTGTTTGTGATGGGCCTAATGGACAGGTAGGAAGAAGAAATCGTGTGCCATATCAACAGCTGAATACCAAGTACTAGGAGATGTGTTCATCTGCTCAAGCAAGGAAACCACATCTGGCAACCGAGCTGCAATCAGAGTCACCACTCGACTCAGGGGAAAAGAATCTACCGTTCTTCTCCAAGGCCTACCCATCGTCCACACAGGCCGAATGGGAGAATTAAATGGAGATGTGGTGGGAACTGCCCCCCCAACTCTTCAAATCCTTGGGCTGGCACTAATCTCTGCGGTCCCTCTAGGAAAGTGATAGTGTTTTGGGTTTACTACTTTACAAGGTAAAGGCAACTCTATTGGCTTACACTTAGCCATTCCAACAGAAGGTTCTGCCAAGTACTAAATATATTTACCAAAATTATGCATTTTAACCAGCCTGAACTACAAAGTGAGACCTTGTCTCAAAAAACTAAAAAAAAATTACACATTCTGGAACAAGGTTAATGACTACGAGGTAGACTCAAGGACCTGCTGGACATGTTGAGACTCATGTATTTGCTAAGTCTCCACTATCACCTGACCTCCAAAGGTCCCTACTCTGACTGGAGGGCCATAGTGACATTAAGGAGGATTGCAAGGTGAAACTAAGCCTAGAAAACTTTGGGAAAACCATGTATCAAAATAAAATTAATGGAAAAACTGAGGATGTAGTTCAGTGCAATGCTCATTCCTCAAGGAAAAAATACATAAGAGAGGAAAGTCAGAGAAAGCCTGGTATTGGGACACTTTCGATGCCAGGTGCCTCCCAACCAGCAAAGGAGCTCTCCTCGCTCACTTCGGGAGATAAACGGAGATGAGGGTGGGGATGAGATTTCTGCCAGGCCTACTCCGCCTGCACCAGGCTTGTCAGAACCACTGGTGTCATCTAGGTCTCTGTGCGCATCTTTTTCTCAATCTTTCCCTCTCTCAAGCCTCTTGATAGCTCATCACCCTTCTTCATCTGGATGCCTCCTGTCTTCTATCCTAGTCCAGCCACGGGCCTTGGGGACTGAGAGAAGGTGTGGCCTTGGGTGACACTTGCACTCCACGTGTCCCCCATCGCTGGGGAGGTGGGGGCTTCAAGACAGCCGAGGCTATAGCAGGGGCAGAGCCAGCCCAAGCTCTGGTGCATCCCTACCAAAGGGAGCTGGAGCTGGAGAGCCAGGGAACCCACAGAGGAAGCTTTTACCCAGCCCAACGTGCTTTTTCTAAAATCAGATAAATGAACCTGTTATCATTCCTAATGTCACAAGGTGATGACAGATAACTCTGGATGCCGCCAGCTGACACAGCCAGCTGCTGGTCACTATTGCTGCTGACCATGGGCCCCTGGTCACCACTTTCCAGCCCAGCCTCTGTGTCACTTAGCAGGTGCTGGTCTCTTGTGCTGTTGGTTGCTGGCTGATAGTTTCTGGAACTCTTCGGTGATAAAAGCTCTCAGTGTTTATTGCTCTTTCTTTTGAAACAACCCATCTGCCCACCTTACTTGGTATAATAATCCTGAGCAGATCCATGGGGTTTTTGAGGTCTACACTGCATTATGAATAAGCCAGGAGCCCACTGATGGAAATGCCAAAGCCCGCGATTATGTCAACAAGGCTGGTGCCACAGCACGTGAGATCAGTACTGGAAAGAACCCTCCTGGTCTAAACTGAAGTGGCTGGGGAGTGCTGCTTCGACAGCAGAGGCAAACTTGTGCCTGTTAGGAGCAGGGCATGAAGCACAGAACCCTCCAGAAGGCTAGAAGTGGGGCTTGAACAAGTTGGGAGGGGGCCCAAGTCACTCCCTCCCTGATGTTAGCTATGCCAGGACGTCCCTTCCTTCTTCAAATGGTAACGGCAGCCTCTTCAGTAGCACGAGCTGGGGAGAGGTCTGTACTGACAATTTGGCTTCACACATGTGAGATTAAAATGGAGGGGAGTAAATGCCAGACAGCCAGACAGGTCACTGGGACAGGCGGTCCTGGTCCATCGGAGCCAAGGAAGAGCAAGCAGACGTGAGAGGGCGGTGTGTGACAGTCACCAGCCAGGCCACCCAATCCCACCCTGGACAACACTGGAAAAATAGGAACGTGAGTCACTTCTGGCTTCCCTCAGGGCTGTCAGCCACATCCTCCCGTAGCACAGAGGCGGCCAGCAGCTGAGTTCCAGGGGGAGCTTCTGTGCGCCCCAGGCAGGGTTCAGCGTGGATGTGGGGAGTTCGGCTCCACACGGGGGCAGGCACGTGAGGACCAGAGTGTAGACATCCTGGTGAGATGTGGACTGACTCACAGACTTCAAACAAGACAGGACCCTGGAGGCTCCAGACCCACCCACTCCCTTCAATGGAGCCAGTGGGCGGGAGGCATCTCTAGCGTCCATACTGTCCACAGCTGTGCCACTTGGAATGCCCCCTGGCACATGTTCAGCAAGTAAATTGGCATGCCTGGCCCTCACTTGTCTTCCTTTGTAGCCTTTCTGGGTCCCCCGAGCTGGCCCTGCAGTGCCACCTCCACTAGCTCCTACACTGTCTCCTAAGAAATCCAGAGCCCCTAGTGAGCCCTCAGCACCCCACAGAATCTTTGGGGCTGATCCACTGTGGGGAGAAGCCAGGGCTGGACACACCAAGTTACTCTCTCGGCAGCAGTAACAGCTCGATCACAACCATGCCTGTTGCAGAAGCCGGAGCTCTGGCTACTCCTGACCCAGCATCCAAGAGGCTGCTGCCTGGGGACAGACCTGAGTGGCACAAGTCCCAGGGACAGGCGCAGCTTCTGCCTGATCTAATTCACCTAAGGACAAGGAGAGCACTGCTGGGCTTCAGGTCTTGCGTCTCAAGAATCCACCCTGATGCTTGATCCATTTGCCAGAAGTGATGAAAATAAGAAGTGTCCAGACTCATCTAAAAGACACAGGAACAGGGCAGACATGGGCCAGGGGGATGGGATAAAGATCAAGGATGTGATCAAAGAGCAGAGGAGAAGAATGCCAAAACAGCCACAGAAATGATTCATCCAAAGGGAGGACCTTGGCCTTGGCCTGGCTGTGGCCAAAAAACCCAGTGTAGGAATCCGGGTCTGTGGGAAGAGGGAGCTTCTGGACACCGGGCATGGTGAGCAGACCATGGGCCTGAGGAACACTGACCCCTCTTCCCTTCCTGTAACACCACAAATATGTGGCATGCTCTTCAGCCAAAGGATGAGCAGGCTGGAGGAGGGCAAGGTCCTCTGGGCCCAGAGGCCCTCAGGCAGGCACTGCCTTGCCCTTCAGGCCAGATGTCCCTCCCTATGAAGCACAAGACCAAATCCAGGTCTTGAACATCTGACTGAAGGAATAAAATTTACAGTCTCAAAAGCAGTTAGCAATGGAGGAGCTAAACTTCTGATGGTCTTGATGAAGATTTGAAGTGGGTGGAGGAATATATTCCCTTTCACTCACAGAGGAAGCTCCCCTGTGATAATGGTTTCAGCTGGGAAATTATGACCAGATCTGAAACAGCTGAAAAAGATATTTTCCTCTGAGAAGATGCTGTGAGTGAGCCCTGCGGGAATAAAGCCATACTCATGGTAAAAGACTGTCTTTCCTCATGCCAGGGAGAGCTCTGTTTCCATTTGGTGTCATATGCTCTTATTGCGGCATCTTGGAAATCCAAGGTTCAGATGAAGAACTCGGGGTGGCAGGGCTCTTGCAACGCCTGAAAGGTTGACATTGAAGTGTTACTGAATTGCCTGGATTTGGAAGTTTCTGAACAGCATTGGAATAAAGATGTCTGCCCAGATGCCTCTTGGTTGGTGATGGCAGAAATGATTTGGGGTCTCTCTCTTTTCTTTGCAAAATATAATAATTCTAGGCTTTTAAAAAGTTTTAGAAACTTCCCATTATTTTCATGCACCACTGAAGTAAATGATGTGATTCTTGTAGAGATTACTATATCAGCTTCTCTACTTTTTGCATTTATATATACCAGATATAATGATAATTTTCTTTTACTATGTTTTTGTGGTTTATTTTGTGACAATGTCCCACTGTGTAGTTCAGGCTGGCCTTGAACTCACAGTGACTCTCCTACTTCAGCCTCCCAAATTTCTTTTACACTGAAATGAACCAACATTAGAACATAGGGATGTTTACATTCCATTTATCTTTTGTTTTGGGTCTGTACCATGTCCTTCCTTATAAATACAGATTCATATAGTGGTCTTATGTGAGCTCAGGGAGACACAATAAGAGGAAACACGAGGGTCACTTCCAAAGACTTGCCCTGTCACTGTCCCCTTCCTCACACCGGTTGCCTCTGGGGCTGTTACCAGGTGTGCTAATGACCAGAGGTCATTTCCAGACTCTTATTACCCTGTTCAGTGAAATGACAAAACAACTAATAAACATGAAAGCTTAACATTTATTAAAGGCAAAAGAAGTGTTGAAGAAAGAGTGCTCTGAAGAAGTGTGGTCCACAGAGAGAGGGGGCCAGATGAAGTAGGCGAAAAAGTATAAAATAAACCCAGCAGACAGCAGGGTGGAGGAATGGGTACACGGACATAATAGAGCCTGCTCCCTTCATTTGAATCCCTCTCCCCGGCCCTCCCTCCTCCATTAATTCTCCTTTCCCCATTTTCATTCTTCTTGATATTATTAACCTGAGCTCAAGTTTATGACATATAATGTTTACATTCATTGAGGTAGTTCTGTACATGACACATCTCCACCTTATTTCTTCCTCCTTCCCCTACTCCTAACCCTTCACCCTTTGTCTCTTGGGCCTTGTCCCATATGCAAGAGATACATCTCTATGTCTCCTTCTATCCATCCTCTGCTGATCCTTCTGTACTTTTCCTTAGCCATATATCATTCAAGCCTGTATATTCAGTTTATTTCACTCAACATTTGACAATTAGTTCACTAGTTATCTGGGGTTTTTTGTTTGTTTGTGGTTTTTGTTTTTTTGTTTTTAGAAGGTCTCGCTTTGTAGTTCAGGCTGGCCCTGAGCTCAGCCTCCAACTCACATCACAGCAGTCCTTCTGCCTCTGCCTCCCAAGTGCTGGGATGACAGGCGTGAGCTACCACGCCCGGCACTGTGGTGTGTGGTACTGATTGCTGCTGGGCGTGAGTCTCCACGCCCAGTATAGGTATGTGGTTACCGGGGATTGAACCTGGGCCCTTGCACTTGCAAGACAGGTGCCGGAACCACTGAGCTATATCCCCAGCCCACACTAGTTATCTGTTGATGTTGCATTGGCTAAAAAAAACAAACAAACAAAAAAAAAAAAACAAAAAAAAAAACACTCCAGTTGACCAGCACCGAACAAAATGAAGATTCTTGAAAAAAAATTGTTGCGAGATCACAAGAGAGAAATGTAGGGTACAATCTTTGGATTCCAGAAAGGCATAATATCGGCCTCCTGTATGTTAAAGAAAAACAAAACAGTATTGATAATGTCAACATTGCACCAGGATGGTAAGTAAGATTGATATTGAAGCTGGATGTGGTGGGTCATACCTGTGATCTCAGCACTTGGGAGCTAAGGCAAGAGGATCCTGTGAATCCAAGGTCACCCTGTGAGTTGAAGGTCAGCCTGATCTCTGCAATGAATCCTTGTCTCAAAACAAACAAAAAAGAAAAACTGATAGTGAGTCCACCACACAATAAAGCCAGAAATGGTCACATTTTACAATAAAAACAAAGGAGTAGATTTTGTTGACAAATTATGCAGTGACTATCATGTCACTAAAGACATAAAGCATTGGCCAATGGTTGTGTTTTACATGATCCTCAATATGCCAGGCATAGAGTTTCATAGTCTACAAAGAAAATAACAAAATGTCACAGAGAATTTTTCTGAGAGGATTGGGCTTGGAATTGATAAAGAGAGAAATTATATATATATATATATTATATTATATTATATTATATATATTGTTTCTCAAAGTTCTTTGGACATATAACTCTGAGAAAGAAATCTGGAGCAGAACAATGGAACAGACAAGTGAAATATCCCAAGAGCCTCCTAGGAAAACAGGGAGACCAGCAAGATGTCATGTATATCCTACCAAAAAGGACAAAACATATGATCTACCAGTGTACGCAATACTTGTGCATGGGAAATGCTGTTCTCAAATGTGAAAACTGCCTAAAGTGCAATATTGAAAGGTTATTTGTATGGTAGAGTTCTACTTGTATTTTCACTGTCGTTCATGTAAGAATTTATTTCTGTTCTTATTTTTTAGATTAAGTAAGCAAGAAAATAGTTGATGTAGAAAATGTTGGTGTATATTTTAAGCACTCAGTACACATTGGTATTTAATTTTCTGGGTAAGTGCACATGGTATAATTTAATAGGAAGCTCCTGACAAAAGAGGAAGACAAGAGAGGCGGCCAGTATGGCCTGGCAAGCGGGAAAGGAAAGCTAAACACGTGCGGTCGGGGTGACTTGTGCACGGGGCATGCTGTTGTCATGTGTGAAGACAGCCGTAGGTGTGGTAACTGAAGCCAAGATTACATCTGGGGTAGAGTTTGGTTTGTATTTTCACCGTAGTTCACACAGGAATTTATTTCTGCTGGGGTTTTTTTAGATCCAATAAGAAGATGAACAGTTGATGCTGAAAATGTGGATGATTACTCTAAACATTCATTGCGTAGTAAAAGTTAATCATATTCATATTTTATTTTTCCATCAAGTATACATTATTCATATAATAAAAACTCATAAGATTAAAATAAATGACTCACCAGTAAAAATGCTCCTAAAAAATAAATGTGAGCACTATACACTCCCCATTATGTGCATTTCAAAACCCTAGGATACTCTAAGATTCTAACTATCTCAGGCTCATTGACGAAGCTGAGGAAAACCTGTCAGAAGACAATGAAAAACGAGTTAGTGTCAACACGTGGAGAACTTTTTTTTAATTGACTTTATTGCTATATTTTATACATACATTATGATCACATTCAACACTGAGAATTTGCACCTGTACAAATTTTTTTTTTTTTTTTTTTAGGTTTTTGGAGACAGGGTCTCATTTGTGGTTCGGGCTGGCCCTGAGCTCAGCTTCAAACTCACATCACAATCCTCCTGCCTCTGCCTCCCGAGTGCTGGGATTACAGGCGTGAGCCACCACGCCCGGCACTGTGGTATGTGGTGCTGGTTGCTGCTGGGTGTGGGTCTCCACGCCCAGTATTGTTATGTGGTTACCGGGGAATTGAACCCAGGTCCTTGCGCTTGTGAGACAGGTGCCGGAACCACTGAGCTAACTCCCCGGCCCCACCTGTACAAATCTTGATTCTCACTTTTCCCCTTACCCCGCCCACCCTACAACCTCCACCCCTTATATACATAAGCTTTGTTTCCTTCTTTTAACTATCATTTTTTTTTTCTTTTCCTTCTTTACTTTCCCATACACACCCTTTTTCTTTCCTTTTACCTCTTTTGAGAAGATTCCTAGAGGAAGTGCTGGGTCAGATGAAGTTTTTCATCAGGAACTGGAAATGAGGACAGAGTTTGGAGGGACCACAAAGCTGCCTTCATTGCCTCTCTACCAGTCCTTTGCTTTCCCAAACAAACTTCAGACATATCTCTTTAGAGTCCCTTGCAATGAATGACAGCAACTTGCCTGGAAAGATAAACTCTTCTAGGAGATGTAGTTAACACACTCCTTTGTTTTTTTCAGATTGCTGTGAGGCACATTGCACCAGAAAATCATATTTGAACATTAGACCTTCAAACTGACATTTTAGCACAGGTGTAAAGAAGCTTTGATTAGGTCTCCCCTCAGCACCAATGATGGCTATAGATCTAGAATGGAATATTCTAGAGAAAGAGAATAATTGAATTTTCTTGTCTATGACACACAGAGCCACCCAGGAGTCTTAGGTGTCTGTGACATGGATGGGATAGGCTTTCCTGAGCCACTTTAGGCCCCCTTAGCAGAACAAGAGATGAGCGTTCTCACTAGGCTTGCTCCTTTCTGGGAACGAAGACAGTCCATCTTCCAGGCCGTGAGTCAGGTTGTCAGCCACCTGACACTGAGAGCAAAACCCACATGGTATCTTGGAACAGTTATGGGCCCACTGTCCAGGCTTCTTGCATTTAAAACAAGAGTAATTTTTCTTTTATTATCCGTGGATTTTCTCTTAGACTACTTGGGTATGTTCAATTAGTTCCCTACAACAACTCTAACAATCTTTCCAGCACATTTTCCTATGATTCTTGCAATATTGCATTTATTTTTATTAAATTCTTTTGGCTAAACAATGACTGACAGAAGTCTTATTTTCCTGCAGAGAAATGTGTGTAGAATCCTTAAAGGGCTCAACACGAGAAGAATAATTCCAGGGCCCGAGGTTTACATTTGTTAGCTTTCACTACCATATAATTATTTATCTATCAAAAAAGCAGATCCTCATCAGCTTGTTCATATTTTTCATTAAGAGCAAAATATTTCCTTGAGAAATTGCTATTCTTTTCGGAAAGAACTGTCATTCTCAGTTGATCTGAAACCAGAATTTTTACCAGCTTGTAGTTAGTCTGGATATATGTTTTTTCAGGAAGCAACTCTCAAGAAACCATTTTGTTCTCAATGAGTAAGTCCTGTGCGTTGATTTACATCTAGATCTTTTGGGGATTTACAAGGACAGATTTCAACTTGCTATTATGAGGCGAACTGCATATTGATTGACTTATTCA
>PVIR01007313.1:19088-61652 GCA_004026965.1 Petromus typicus
GGTTCAGGCTGGCCCTGAGCTCAGCCTCAAACTCACATCACAATCCTCCTGCCTCTGCCTCCCGAGTGCTGGGATTACAGGCGTGAGCCACCACGCCCGGCACTGTGGTATGTGGTACTGGTTGCTGCTGGGTGTGGGTCTTCACACCCAGTATTGTTATGTGGTTACCGGGGAATCGAACCCGGGTCCTTGCGCTTGCAAGACAGGCGCCGGAACCACTGAGCTAACTCCCCGGCCCTCTGGTCTCTTGGTTTTTGACATTTATTCATTTTCAACTTTCCCATGTATTGGCCTTCACACTTAATTGTGAACTATTGAACTGTCTTTTTGTCCAAGCCATACAAATTAGTCATGCAGATTACACATAAATAGGAATGTGTCCTAACCCAACTCTTTGTGTGTTAGAAAAAAATCCCAAATCGAAGTCACAGTATAATCGAGAACTATACTATTCTAAAACCTGCTCTAACATTAAAAGGCATTTTTGTGTAACACCAGTCTCGGTATACCAGGAAGAACAACGGACTAGAGCAATCTCATCCCCTTGGTCAAAGCAATACAGTCAGCACCAACAAGAGCATCAAACACAGCTTAGAAAATGACAAATTGTGGTAACTATTTGCCTATCACCCTCAACCACATGAATTAAACTTGTGATTACACATCAAAATTCAGGACCAACCAAAAATATGTTTGCAGTTAATAAGCCATTCAGTATAGCGAATTTACCTTCCCAGAAGAAGACTTAGAAGGACGGGAGGAGGGGGAGGTAGAGAAATAGAAGGAGAGGGAAAGGTTAGAAGTAGAACTAAAGGACACGGGGTCATGTAAAATTTGGGAAACTGGTAAAGACAGGAGGAAAAGAGAGAAGGAAGGAAAAAAACAAGAACAGAAACAACTTAAAGTAACAGGAGAACTAGAAAGTGTATTCACGCTCTTACAAGAATAATCAAGGAGGGCCATGGATTTGGCTCAGTGGTTCCAGCGACTGCTTGGCAAGTGCCAAATTCAATCCCCAGCAACCACATACCACAGTGCTGGGTGTGGTGGTTCACACCTGTAATCCCAGCACTTAGGAGGCAGAGGCAGGAGGATTGCTGTGAGCTCCAGGCCCACCTGGGCTACATAGTGAGTTTAGGGCCAGCCTGAACTATGAAGTGAGACCCTGTCTCAAAAGGGGGTGGGGGACAAAGCTTACATATATAGGAGATTGGGGGTTGTAGGGTGGGTAGGGGAATGGGAAGAAATGAGAATTAAGTCATGTCATGTATTAGTACAAGTTCTCAATATTGAGTTTGATCATAATGTGTATACAAAATGTACCAATAAAGAATTCAATCAAAAAAACAACAACAACAACAACAACAACAAAAGAATTTCCAAGAATTTCATGAACCCATGAAAATTGAATAGCGCTCTTCTGAACAACCAATGAGTCACTTAATCTGAGAGATCCAGCCATGGTCCACTGAGATTCAGGCTGGTTTCCAATTTCAAGAACACAGCTGAGCTCCCTGACCTCACCTGGGTTTAATCTCTGCAGGTTCTGCTGCAGCTTCAAGCCCTCCCTTCCCCACATCCAGTCTAGGTTCGAGCAGGAGGTGATGATCCCAACTGCTCCCCGACTGCGGTAGTCCACTGCATCTTCATTCCAGGGGCTATCTTCACTCTCCTGGTGAGCTTCAGTCTCAGCAAAGGAACTCAGAGAGGCCCTCTGTGCTGCTCACCACTCTGCCATATTCTCGAGCTCAGAACAATGGTCTTTCTGTGCTCGACTGCTGTCCAAATCTGGCCGTCACTCTTACAGGGGGCCTCACCACTGGTGGAACACAGGCTGACAGCCCCAGCTGCTGAACCCAGCTACTTCTCTTTTTGGTATCTTCCTAAAATGATTAAAAGCCTCATACCACAGCGATATATGCACATTCATGTTTATAACAACACAGTTTGTAATAGCTAAATCTTGAAAACAGCCCAAATGCCCACCAACTGACGAGCAGATAAAGAGAGTTCGGCTTTTTATGCAATGGAATACCACTCTGCCATAAAGAAGGCTGAGCTTCAGACATTTATAGCTAAGTGGATGGACCCTGAGACTGTGATCTGAAGAGAAATGAACGGGATGCCTATGTTTGAAAGTTGCTCTCTCTGGTGTGAGAAACCAAAATAAGAACTAAAATTGGGGTGATTGGGTCAGTAGCCTGAAAAACTCATGGATTTCTTCCTATTCTGGGCAAGGAAGGAAGATCATCCCTATGTCTGAGACTGAATGACAGACTGCAACTTTGCCTCATGGGAAAGACATCTTTGGAATGTCGTTTCCCAAGTCACAGGCAAGAATCTACATAGATGCCGAGATGGCAGCTGCGTTTAAGAGTGGTGCCTTTGAAAGGTCAGTGGTCCCAGAGTCTGGCTATTTACCCACAGGCCTGAATTTCAATTGCATTTCTTTGAGTAGGAAAATTTTATTGAGAAAGAAAGCTTCTGCCTAAGAAAGGCAGAGGGGGAACATGGAAAGGTGGGTAACCTCAGCTGCTCAGTTGCTTTTCTTAACATCCACTCAGACTGGCTGTCTGAACCCTTTTCCCCAACTGAACTCTAACTTTAGGCTCTGAGAAAATATCCCGCCAGACTGGCCTTTCCTTAACCACCCAGCTTCCTTCCAATCCATGTAAGTTCCTGGGATGGCTATCTTATGCAAAATACAGTAAAAATGTATTGTACGTGATCTCTATTAAATGGTAAAGAAAACAAAAATTTAAAAACAGCAACCAAAGCAAAAACCAGTATCACAGGACATGGAAAGGCAATCAATCGCACTGTTGCTTAGGAAGTGTCTCAGGGATGGATGTCACCTTTCGCTTTCTACTCTGAACATTTCCAACTACAAATACATTCTGAAGAACACTGAAGGAATAAACTAAATACATTTTATGCTACAGGCTTTTAATACAATGGAAACATCTAGAAGTATGTCTCAGACATGCTTTTTCTCTCTTTCCATGTTCTGTATTCAAGGTGGAGCTCAGTCCTTGGTCAACATATATCTAGGATCTGACCACCATCATCGCTCCTAAATTGCAAGAATACCTCCCTTACAGGTCCTACTTTTGCTATGTTTCTTCAGGGTCTTCTTGAAATAGTATCATTCGTATGCGCTGTTTGCCACATATTTTTACCCATTTATCTTGTCTTCTATCTCATCTATCATTCTGTGCGTTCTATGAGGACAGGGGGTTTGCGCACTTGTTCTTTTTTTTTAAGAGTAGGAAAACTTTATTGAGAAAGTAAGTTTCCGCCTGAGAAGGACAGAAGGGGAACTTGAACATGGGAGAACCTGCATACCCTGTTATTGTTTTACAGTGTCTGTCACGTATTAGCTTCTTAAGAAAAATTTTCTGAACGCATAGCATAGTTTCATTGAATCATTAAAAAATAGTGATTTCATGAAAATCCTCAAACTAGCAATGTCTGTGGGTCTAAGGATCATTCTCATTTAATAAGGTTATTGATTTACTACAATCTCACACAAAAACCTAGGAGATGAGCCGCTCCTTAGGTCAGAAGGAAGGCCCAATGTTATCAGCTGATAAGTGCCTACTCTCAGAATACACATCTGGTCCTTTTTAGTTCTGTTTTTTGTTTTTTGTTTTTTGAGACAGAGTCTCGCTTTGTAGTTCAGGCTGGGCCTGAGCTCACTGTGTAACCCAGGCAAGCCTCGAACTCACAGCAATCCCCCTGCCTCTGCCTCCCAAGTGCTAGGATTGCAGGCATGAGTCACCTTGTGGTATATGGAACTGGGGATCGAACTCGGGACCTTGCGCTTGCCAGGCAGACACCAGAGCCACTGAGCTAAATCCTCAGTCCAAAAACTCTTTTTTTAGGTTGAGATGCTGATTGTACTCCCCAAATATGGTGTCTTCTCTCCCAATAAAAAGAAATGAGTCACAGTACCATGTGTCAATAAGACATACTAAACACTTGAGCTATGCCTTTGAACTATTACAGTGCCCCAAACTTTCACCCCTGCCTCTTCAACATGAGAGCACTTATGAGCACATGATCATTTGGACCTATGCTATGCAGCAACACTTTTAAAATAGTTGGCATTCTATGAATTTTAAGAGCATCTACTACATATTGAAACTTTGATCAAAATGTATGAATAAATTCTGAGAATATCTTTATGTAGTTTAGCTTCTTAGAGGCCTGCAACTTCCTGTTTGAAATAAATGTGAATATAAATCTTACAGAAATTTACATATTTACCCAAGATTGCACTTATCATACAAGATTTAAATTCAGAAGAATCTGTAGGATCTATAATTGCTGGTATAGATACAACTGGAGCCTGACACTACCTACAATAAGATGGAAAATGGTTCCAGAGAGCTTGAGAGTGCAGGCATAAAATGAAGCACGCGGTATCAAAAATAGCTATAACAAGGAAGGAGTTAGCTAAATAGTGCACTGTGTAGAGAGCACACATACAAGTGGCTAACTGTGACTCAGCTGAACTTAAGGAAATAACACACTGTATACTAGCACCTTCCCAAACAGATTGTGTGATGGATAAGTTACACTAAAAGGAATAGATTAAGTGGTTATCTATAAACTCGTATAGCAAATTAATATTTGCTACTAGTCCGAGGATATCCATCTGGATTACAGACTTGAACAAGTCTTTCAGAAGCTTATTTGTGGACAAAAAGGAAAAAGTGGCTACTGATACAATGAGATGGATTAGAATTTAATGATTGTGTTTGCTCAAAGCATGATCCTTCATGCCTAGCAAGTGCACAATAAATCTCAAACAGTGATACTGATGCTAAACTACACAGTCTTTTCAAGCTCTTTTTTATGAAATGGTTTGATTTTCTTCCATTACTAAAGATTCAAGTAAGAACAAACTTAAGGGCTGGGGAGTTAGCTCGGTGGTTCTGGCACCTGTCTTGCAAGCGCAAGGGCCTGGGTTTGATCCCTCAGTAACCACATACAATACTGGGAGTGGAGACTCACCCTAGCAGCAACCAGAACCACATACCACAGTGCCGGGCATGGTGGCTCATGCCTATAATCCGAGCACTCAGGAGACAGAGGCAGGAGGACTGCTGTGATGTGAGTTGGAGGCTGAGGGGCCAGCCTGAACTACAAAAAAAGCAAGACCCTTAAATGAGTCCTAGAATTGTATGTTATAAATTGTGAAATAGAAAATGCTCAAAGTGTAATAGGATGAAAGGGGGAAAAACAATGAGATTATAACAAAAAAGTAAGGAAACAAATTTTATGTATATGGGGGGGCGGTAGGGTGGGTAGGGCTATGGGAAAAAATGAGAATTAAGTTGTGTCTTATACTGGTACAAATCCTCATTATGGAGTGCAATCATGATGCATATATGTAATGTACCAATAAAGATTAAAAAAAAAAAAAGAACAAACTTAAGACTTTTTAAGACAGTCACAGACACGTCCCTAAAATTTAATTATCTTGCCGAATAAAGCACAAGAATGCGTAGAACAGAAGAACGGTGGTATGATTTTTTTTCCTTCAGGCTTCAAAATCTACAGTACTTGCAAGTTTGTTTTTTTAATTTTTTTCATTCATTAAGTTTTTATGGTTTTGTTTTGTTTTTTAAGACAGGGTTTCACTTTGTAGTTCAAATCATAAATCCACTTCGATCTGGAACCAAATGTGGGCTAGGCCTCATGCTCACTCTAAGCTCAAAAGATGGACTTTGCCTCCTCTCACTTCCTAGGCCTGTGACCCGGTCACTCCCATCTGACTCTCCTGTCACATTGCTTTGCCTCCTGAGTTTAATCTCTCTGCACTTGCCTCAGAGAAGGATGCTTGAGATGATATTTGGGTTCCAGCTGGATAATCCAAAATAATCTCCTCATGTCACTTTTTTGATTTGTTTAAAATATAGAATGGTCGGAGGGACTGTAAGAAAGAAGAAAACGTGAACTAAAGGGAAAAATGGAAAAACTAATCACTGATTTAGAATATCTATCTCTACCACACAGCGAACTCAAGGCCAGCCTGTCAAGGCAAATGCCACAGGGCCAAGGATATCAAAACCAAGGGCAGCCTGAGAAACATCATAACCAAGAGCATCCTAAGGAGACATGGTGGCTTCCGAGATTAATCCCCACTGTGCGACATTAAGATGATGGAGCTGCGGATGTGTCAGAAAACTAGTGATGTTCTTACTGTATGTAAGTCCAGAGTGAAGCTCACAAGCTGGCCAGATTTGAACTTTCCCTGCTGAGAGGCACTTTTCTTTCCCTTGTGTAAATACCACTCTCCTATCAGCTTCTCAAAGAGACCCAGGACACGGGGTCCATCTCCTTGTCTGGAACTGAGAGGTCCAACAGGCCTTTGAAGTCCTTGAGGAGGCTCTGTAAGCAGTCATTACATTCGGACTCCCAACTCAAAACAATATCCTGTCTTTCAGAACAAGATACATGAAGTACCTTTAGGGATCCTTACTCAGTCCTTAGGTCCTAACCATCAGCCAGTAGCTTTTTTTAAGCAAAAAACTGGAGCTTGTGGTCAGAAAATGGCCACACTATTTGCAAGTTTTAGAAACAGCAGACATATTAGCTCCTGGGACTCATCAGTTCATCCAGGGAAAGATTCTTGTGATCAAATCCCCCTGTGATGCTGGGAGACTTCTGAATGCTCCAATCCAACCCTAGGTCTCTGGTGCACCAATTTTGAAATATCAGGTTCTCTTGTTGAAAAGGCTTTGATGTAAACATTGAAATCTGCGGAAGTCTTAATTCTGCTACCTTCCTGCCTGATCCTTGAGAGCTGAGAGAAAATGAACACAATTGTACATAGGTTCTAATCCATGTCCAACAACTGAGGAGATGGTGGTCTAATCAGCCTCTCAGTGACCCTGAAGATGAGCCATTCACGGAGGGCAGCTCCTTTGTGCAAGAAGGACTTAGAGAGGAAAGGTAGCAGTGACTGGCCACGTGGGAGTACCAAAGTCAGGTCATCTCAGGATGCAATAAATCAAAAGGCAGAGCTCACTGCTCTCATTCAACTGCTGACAATGATGAGACATAAGTGCATAAACATCTCTACCAACTCTTAAGCATCTCTTCATGCACCTCATGTCCACGCCACTATCTGAAAGGAATGGGATCTGTTAACCTCTAGTGTATGTCCAATAAAACAGGTCCCAGAGATTCTACAGCTCACTGACGCTATTCACCTGCCTAGATCAGTGGCAGCTATTCACCACCTGGGGCGTCAGGTAGGAACAGACCCCGCTGCTGTAGGCAATAGAAGGCCAATAAGAACACATCCAGTTGCTTCTCAACAGCTCCCTGATATGATCAACTATTCTACTGCCTACCAGCATGTCGGTTTATTCTGATAATAAAAGCCATCAATGGGCCACTAATTCAGAGGGGTGGTGAGCCTAAGGGTGACTTTTTTCTACCAAGAGACTTGGCATGGAAAGGAACTAAGAGTATTCCTCACTGTCACTTGGGACAGAAAAACAATCTTTCTTTAGTTACTAAGTTCTATTTGAGGGAAGGATTGAATGCAGTGACACAACGAGTGGTTGAATGATGTGAAGTATGTCTGAGTCCCAATCCTCAGAAAGCGTGATAACTACCTCTTGAACCATAGTGGTCACCAATCCTCGTAAGGGACACTAGAAAAAGGGAAAAAAGAAAAAGAAAACATAGGAACATAGGATACCTTAGCTCAAATTCAGAACGACTTGAATTTTTTTTATATACTGTCACTACAGTGGTGCAACCACCAATGTGCTCAAACAAGTCCTTCAGGTTTATGGGGTGCCAAGGGGTTGTAGGGTGGGTAAAGGAATGGGAAAAAATGAGGATTAAGTTTTGTCATGTAGTGATACAAATTCCCCATGTTGAATGCAACAATGGCATGTATATATAATGTGCCAATAAAGATTTGGATTTTTTTTTTAAAGTCCTTCAAGAGGAAATGTTGGACAAATTGCCACAAAGAAACTGTCAAACTATCACTGGACAAAGTGAACTATTCAAAGCACAATAGTTCCCTCTGCTGCCCAAAGGGAAGGACAGCAGGAAAATCAGGCATCAGTATACAATATTTGGGGGGAAACAGGCCACCTGGTTACCAAGAACTGCAAAGTATGATTGTTGGGGACTGGGGCTGCATGACCCAGACCCACTGACCTGAGTTCTCTGCACCTTTTTTCCACCACAAGGATACACTCTCTATGAGGAAATTCAGTGACTGCAGCCTTCTTGAAGCAAGAGCATTGACTGAGGCTCTTGGGAAAGTGCAAGAAAATAGAAAGAACTAGCCCTCATTAACTGGGTTCCCTGTTGTGAAATTTAACCTGTCCTTTTCTCATACACTCCCTTCATAAAAGTTTAACTTGTTCTCTGTTTTTCAAAATATTTTTCAGCAGGGGAATGGGAAAAATGAGAATCAAGATATATCATGTACAGGTACAGATTCTCAATGTTGAATGTGATGGTGATGTGTACCTAAAATGTACCGATGCAATCAACAAAGGAAGACATTTTTTCAATCATTATTATTCCTCTAAATGATGCTCAGTCCTTTTCCCCTTGCACCTTCCACTTACTAATAAAAAGTAGGTCAATTGTGGAGTGTCCACTAGAAGCATATCTCCTCTTGGTCTGCCTAAGCAGATCCAGTAAAATGGAAATGGGAACTGATCTCTGAGATGAAAACAGAAATACTGTCCACAGTGAAAGCTATGATTAAAGAAGAGATCGAGGACACATGAGAATCTAAGATAACAAAAGCAATGGAACCTTTCAAACAGCTTCAAGTAGAGTTCCAAGTGATTAAAAATGAGAACAAAAGTTTGTAAAGTAGGATGAATGAAGCTGAGGACTGAATTTCAGAACTAGAGGACAAGATCGCAGCCAATGAACAGGAAAGGAATAATTTATGGAAAAATGGCAAGGGACCATGAATAAATCAGTCCACTAGCTCCTAGACGATTCAAAGAAGAGTAACATAAGATTGATTGGAGTAATAAGGAAGCAGGAGACAGTACATAAGACATGAAAAAAAAAAAACTTCACAGATTTAATGGCAGAAAAGTTCACAGGAAAAGGAAAAGAATTGGACATACTGATAAATGAGGCATATAGAACTCCAAAAGGCCATGATAAAAAAAAAAAAATCTACAGCTAGGCATATAATTATCAAGGTTCCAGATATCCAAAGAAGAATGAACTACTGAAAGCAGTTAGAGAAAAGAAAAAAACTACATACAAAGGGAAGCCCATCAGGATCACAGCAGACTTTTCAACCCAAACACTAAACTCAAGGAGAGCCTAGAGTGAAGTGTTTCAAGCCTTGCAGGAAAACAACCTCCAATCTAGATTGAGGTAGCCTGCAAAGCTATCTTTCAAAGTTGGCGAGGAAATAAGATATTTCCATGACAAGAAAACACTTGAAAAACTTCACAAATACAAAACCTGCTCTCCAAAAGATATACCTCTTCTGAAGTATATCTTGGAGGAAAAAATGAAGGTCACAAACTCATGAGACCTAGCACAGTGAACTCATTCAGTAAGGCAAGAAACTGAATGGAAAGAGGAAAAGTAAATAATAAAAGAACCAAGAACAGGAAAACATGATGGGTATAAATCAGGCCACATCTGTCATAACCATTAATGTCCGTGGCCTCAGAGTGCCAATTAAAAGACATGGACTGGCAGAATGGATTAAGAAACAAGACCCTACATTATGCTATATACAAGAAACACACCTAATTCAAAAAGAAATCCATAAATTGAAAGTAAAAAGATGGAAAACAATTCTCAATGTAACAGGAAACTACAGAAAAGCAGGAGTGGCTATCTTATTTGCAAACAAAATAGATTTCAAACCAAAACTGATTAAGAGAGACAAAGAAGGACACTACATCCTCAGGATGTACACCAGGAACAGTCCAAAAGAAAGAAATGATATTCATGAATATTTATGCATCAAATTCTAGTGCACCTGACTATATAAAAAAAATATTAATGGGGCCAGGGATATAGCTCAGTGGTTCTAGCACCTGTCTTGCAAGCGCAAGGGTCCGGGTTTGATCCCCAGTAATTACATAACAATACTGGGTGTGGAGACTCACCCCAGCAGCAATCAGTACCACATACCACAGTGCCGGGCATGGCAGCTCATGCCTGCAATCCCAGCACTCAGGAGGCAGAGGCAGGAGGATTGCTGTGATGTGAGTTGGAGGCTGAGCTGAGGGCCAGCCTGAACTACAAAGTGAGACCCTGTCTCAAAAACAACAAAAAAAAAATTATTAATGGACATGAAAAGCAGATAAGCAATAGTAGGAGGGGACTTCAGTACTCCCGTGTCACAACTAGACAGATCTTCAGGACAAAAAAGCAATAATGAAATACTAGAAATGAACCAAACCTTTGAACAAATTAACATAATAGATGCCTATAGAGTATTTCACCTTACAAAGTCATAATATACATTCTTCTCAGCTGCTCATGGGTTATTCTCCAAAACAGACCATGAGTCATTCTCAAAAGTTAAATGAAGAAGATATAAAAATGTTAAAACCGGGCCAGGGATATAGCTCAGTGGTTCTGGCATCTGTCTTGCAAGCAGAAGGGCCCAGGTTCAATCCCCGGTAACCACATAACAATACTGGGCATGGAGACTCAACCCAGCAGCAATCAGTACCACATACCACAGTGCCAGGCTTGGTGGCTCATGCCTGTAATCCCAGCACTCAGGAGGCAGAGGCAGAAGGATTGCTGTGATGTGAGTTGGAGGCTAAGCTCAGGCCAGCCTGAACCACAAAGCGAGATCCTGTCTCAAAAAATGTTAAAACCCCAATATCAAACACTCCAATATCTATGCTACTTCATATAACATGTTTAAGTAAATGCAAAGAAATTGAAGTTATCCCCTGTATACTGTTAGATCATAGTGCCTTGAAATTGGACCTGAATATCAAAAGAAACTCCAAGATCCTCACAAACACATGGAAACTTAACAACACACTCCTGAGCAACCAATAGTTAACAGAAAAAAATTAAACAGGGGCCAGAGTGTTAGCTCAGTGGTTCTGCCGCCTGTCTTGTTAGCGCAAGGACCCAGGTTCAATTCCCCGATAACCACATACAATACTGGGTGTGGAGACTCACACCCAGCAGCAACCAGTACTACATACCACAGTGCCGGGCGTGGTGGCTCACGCCTATAATCCCAGCACTCGGGAGGCAGAGGCAGGAGGATTGCTGTAATGTGAGCTGGAGGATGAGCTCGGGGCCAGCCTGAACTACAAAGTGAGACCCTTTCTCAAAAAACTTAAAAAAGAAAGAAAAAATTAAACAGTTTTTCCAATTAAACGATAACCCCAGTACAACACACAGCAGTTTATGGGATACAATGAAAGTAGTCCTAAGACAGAAATTCATAGCAGTGAACACCTACACCATGAAAACAAAGCAAACTCAAATAAATAATCTAATGCTGAACCTCAAGCTACAAGAAAAGGAGGAACAAGATAAACCCAAAGCTCATCCTAGGGAGGAAATTATAGGAATCAGAGTAGAAATTAATGCAATGGAGACTAAGAGAATGATACAAAGAGTTGGTGCTTCGAAAGGATAAACAAAATTGACAGACCCTTAGCCAAGCTTATCAAGCAAAGCAAGGAAAAGCTCAAATCCATTATATTAGGAATGAAAAAGGGAAAACCATCACGGATCCAGCAGAAGTCCAGAGGACAATAAACACCTACTTTGAAAATCTGTACTCCAATAAGATGGAGAACACAGAAGAAATCGATAGATTCCTAGACACATATGAACTTCTAAAGTTGAAAGAAGAAGATATAAAAATGTTAAACACCCTAATATCAATCTGTGAAATCAAAAATGTAATAATAATAATAATAATAATAATAATAAACCTACTGACAAAGAAAAGCTCTGGACTTGATGGCTTTACTGCTGAATTCTACAAAATTTTCAAAGAAGAGTTAGCATCACTACTTCTCAAACTCTTTAATGAAATTGAAAGGATAGCAATGCTCCCAAATTCATTCCTGGAAGCTTTCATTACATTGATTCCAAAAGGAGAGAAAGACCTAACCAAAAAAGAGAAATACAGGCCAATCTCCCTCATGAACATTGATGCAAAAATCCTCAATAAGATACTGTCAAACAGAATACAGAGTATCACCAAGAAGATCAGATACCCTGATGAAGTTGGATTCATCCCAGGAATGCAAAGATGCCTCAATATACATAAATCAATAAACATAATACACTATATTAACAGACTCAAGGACAAAAACCATATGGTCATCTCAATCAATGCAGAAAAAATGTTTGACAAAATCCAGCACTTGTTCATGATCAAAATCCTACAGCAAATTGGAATAAATGGACCTTATCTCAACTGAATAAAATCTGTTTATGAGAAACCAACAGCCAGTATCACCCTAAATGGTCAAAACTTGAAACTTTTCACACTAAGATCAGGAACAAGACAAGGATGTCCACATTCATGATTCCTGTTCAATATAGTGCTAGAAACATTAGCCACAGCAATTAAAAAAGAAAAATAAATAAAAAGAATAAAGATAGGAAAAGAAGAAGTTAAACTGTCACTATTTGCTGATGACATGATACTCTATATAGAAGATCCTAAAAACACAACCAGAAGACTATTAGACTTAAATGCCAAATTTAGATGTGTAGCTGGATCAAGGTCAGTGCTCAAAAATTAATAGCCTTTGTATACACAAACAGCATATTCACAGAGAAAGAAATTCAGGAGTAAAGCCCTTTCACAATAGCATCCAAAAAAATGAAATATCTATGAATCAATCTAACAGAGGAAGTGAAAGACCTCTACTCTAAAAACTATAGCATTTTATAAAAGGATATAGAAGATATCAGAAAATGAAAAAACATCCCTTGTTCCTGGATAAGAAGAAATAATGTTGTCAAAATGGCTATATTTCCAAAACTCCTATATAGATCCAATGCAATCCTGATTAAAATCCCTACAAAATATTTCACAAATCTAGAGAAAATAATGCAAAAATTCATCTGGAATAACAAAAGACCTACTTTTTCTAACAAAAGTAGAAGCAATTCTAGATAACAAAAATAAGGCAGGGGTATCATCATTCCCAATGTGAAACTATATTATGAAGCCACTGTGATAAAAACTGCATGGTGCTGGCAAAGTAACAGACCTAAGGATCAGAAGAATAGATTAAAAGATCCAGAAACTAACTCCAGATACACTGAGTCACCTCTTCTTTGAGAAAGAAGCCAGATATCCTCAATGGAAGAAAGATAGCCTCTTTAACAAATGGTGCTGGAAAAACTGGACTTTAACCTGCCAAAGACTAAAGCTAGACCTATCTCTTTCACCATGTACTAAACTAAAATCAAAGTAGATAGAGACCTAAATATTAAAACAGAAACACTAAACCTACTGGAAAACAGGTTTGATAGAAGTCTTGAGACATTGGCTTAGGGAAAGACTTTATGAACAAAACTTCTAAAACACAACAGCTAGCAGAAGGATCAACAGATGGGATTTCATCCTATTAAAAAACTTCTGCACAGGGCCAGGGATTTAGCTCAGTGGTTCCGGTGCCTGTCTTGCAAGTGCAAAGGCCCAGCTTCAATCCCCTAGTAACCACATACAATACTGGGCATGGGGACTCACACCCAGCAGCAATCAGTACCACATACCACAGTGCCAGGCATGATGGCTCAAGCCTGTAATCCCAGCACTTGGGAGACAGGCAGGAGAATTGCTGTGATGTGAGTTTGAGGCTCAGCTCAGGGCCAGACCTTGGGTGGGGGAACTTTTGTATACAGGGGTTCAGGGTTGTAGGGTGGGTGAGAAATGGGAAAACATGAGAATCAAGTCATGTCATATACTGATACAAATTGTTAACGTTGAATGTGATCATGATGTGTATATAAAATATACCTATTTCACAATAAAAACAATAAATTTGAAAAAATTATTCTTAGGACCTTTATGTACTTCAACAGAAATCACAGCTGCTACTTAAGAAAGAAAAGGAAAGATCCAAGGGGGAAAAAAGGAAACATTTTTGTGGCCCAAACCCCAGGAGGCTAATCAGGAATATCGTGACCTGTTTAATTAAAAACAACTTGTTCAATAGGCTACAATAACCAAGACCCTGTTGGGCCCTGCTGTTTTCCTGTTGTGCTTGGGCAAGACCTCAACAATCCTCAACACATAATGATGCATAAGCATCAGGGATTTGAATATAAGATATTAAAAAAATTAAAACAAGGTGTAATGAATAACAGAGTTCAGGGACCTATTGCACAAAGAATTTTGGAATCCACCCTGGGGACTCTACTTATGACGCCACAAGACATTAAACCCCTGGCTCATTCATGTCTGTCAGCAGATTACTATCTTCACTTTAATGTGCAGCTCCGAGAGCTTACTGCAGAAGAGGCAGCCACAGGGCAGCTGCGAGCCAGATACGACTGAGGACATGCTACCTGGAGCAAGACCTTATGCAGGTGCAGCGCAGCACTGCAGGGTCCTAATGATGCATGTGAACAAATAACCTTATTAAGGAAGCGGGCACAGGCTTCTATCCCTGCAGAAGGCACTCCAGTTCAATCCTTTTCAAATATTTTGCAGGGCTCTCAAGGGCCTTATGCTCATTTTCCTGCTACACTACAAGAAGCAGTTCACATGCGGATCACTCAAACACAAGCTGCTGAGATGACAGTCTTACAATTGGCTCTTTAAAACGCAAATAAGGCCTCACAACAGAACTGTAAAAGACCTTGGAAATTTCCTCAGGGCTTGGCAAGAGAGAGATACAGAGGTTCGTTAAGAGTTCAGGGCTGGTTAAGGCAATGTTAAGTCTTACAAACAGAACAAAAACACCAATGTTAAATATTTTAGTGTTAGAAAATCAAGACACATTCACAGGCAGAGTAGTGTTACAACTAAATCAGTTGTGACAATTCCACTTCCCACTGGAGGAAACGATGATCAAGCTGCGGGTCTTTAAACCCATGCAAGAAGGAAAAACATTTTGCAAAGGACTGTCATTCTGAATATCATAAGAATGGCACAACCATTAGGGAAAATGGAAATCAAGCCGTGTCTCGGGCCTATCAAACAATGGAGAACTTTCTAATACAGTCAGTGGGCGGCAGTCTGTCCTGGCTTCCCAGGGGAACATTGCTTCCCTCATTCTTGGAACATCTGGAATCAGGATTAGATCTCTCTGTGACCTAACCAGTAATATTTACTGGGGGAGATAAACCTGAAAAAAATACCCACCAGAATTGAGGGACCACTGCCTGAGAATACTGTTAGATAATGGGAAAAAGTAGTCTAAACTTGCAAGATAGAACTATCGTGCCCAGAGTATCTGATTCTTCTCCCTGTGGCAAAGCCTCCCTCAGCACAATATAGAAAACAACAAGAAGAGGAAGGAAGTTTTGTTAGCGCTCCATGTAAGGAAATTCATCTTACCCAAGAGTTAAAAAACGAAAGGTCTGTGTATAAGATAAAGATAAAAGGAAAATACTTTCAAGGCCTACTAGATGCAGGCACTGATGTATCTGTGATGGCCACTGAGCAATGCCTCCCCCTCAGCCCCCTATGGCTGCCACCACCTCACTGGCAGGACTTGCATTACCACCAGCAAGTGTTGCAAAGTGCAATTCCCTTACATTATATAGGGCCAGAAAATCAAACTGGGACGTTTCAGCCCTCTGTAGCCCCCAGACCTGTAAATTAATGGGAATGGGATTTCTTAAAGGAATAAGACATTCTGCTAATCAGTGAGGATGTTACTGTAGCAGGACAGATTATGTGAAGTGAGAGTCCATCATGTGCCTGACCTCTTCTGTCGTGTCATTAATCACATCTTTCCCTACGGACACTATCTCTGTTGTTCTCTGAGAGATTATTTCTGATTTCATTTTCACCAGGTTCTCCTTTGTCACCAGCTCAGAGTCCTGGTGGTTGAGTTTCAGGTTGTTCTATTTCATTTTTTTCATTTGGTGATGATGCTTCTTTGAGGACACTGCCTTTGGAATCATCTCCGTATTCAACCTTGTTACAGCACATCAGCTTTTGCTGACTTTAGAGGACAGATTGATAACCATTTTCCAAATTATCTCACCTTTAATTTTGCTCACATCCGTACATAATTCCCCAGGTTACATGACTGGATCCTGTTCCTGATGCACAAACCTATTTTACAAGTAGTTCCTCCAAGGGAAAGGCAGCTCTCTGGAATGAGGACTGTCAACATGTCATCTTGGCCCCCTGAGTTTTCAGCCTAGAGATCAGAAATAACTGCTATTGTATATATCATAAAACTTACTGAACTGACCTCAATAAATCTTATCAAGGACTCAACCAATGGAATGTTTCTTACCCAGTGGCTGCAAAGTGCTACTTTAAAGGCCACCCTGGATCACCTTCACTCAATTTGTTCCGTAGGAAGTAATGGGTCCACCTCTTATTTAAGGGACAAGCAAGTGGGCACAACCTCCTTCCCCCAGGACAGAAGCTCCATCAGGTACGGTGCTGCTGTAGTTTGAATGTGTGTGTGTGCCGCCACCAAACCCATCAGGGACCCTAAAACCGCAGGCAACTGTACCAGAGGTGGGGATTTTAGGAAGTAGATAAATCAGCCCTTGTGAATAGGCAGTAAGGTCCGATCAAGGCGGGAATATGACATCATTCAGCCCAATAAGTGGGGCCAAGGGTGGCAAGGGAGCCTGGAGCTATCTCCTCTTTGCACCTTGACATCAGGTTGAGTTCTAGGGACAGACGAATCTGCAATGGTGCTCGAATGAGTGACCCTTTGCCCTGCCCCCTTCTCATGGCCCGAGGACAAGGGGTACAGACTCGGAGACAGGGGGCATCTGTTTATTTAGCAGACAAGGAGGGCTCCATCAGTGCGGTGGATTCTCGGGTGACGGGTGGGCAGCACTGCGCTCTTAGGAAGGCTCTTCCAGCTCTGGCAGGGCATTGTGGCTGAGCGATAGGAAGAACAGGGGTGTAGGGACAGGAGACAACCTAGGGGACAGCGGAGTAAAGTTTTCTGGGGCAGGAGAGAAACAAAGACAGCCCCAGACCCACAGCCCACGCTGCCCGGCCTCCCGCCGGCCCCGGCAGCCATACTCACTGCCTGTTCAGCCATTGATGCATTTCTCTGTGGGAAGAAAGGACATCAGAGCAGGCAGGGGTGGGCATGGGGGCAGAACATCTGGCCCCGCGCAGAGGATCTAGGGCTTCCTTTAAATCAGGCCAGGCCACTTGAAAGTAAGGACCTCTCCCAGGGCTGGAATGAGCCCACGTTGGGGAGGGAAGGTGGCTCAGCACAGCAAGGCCCTTGGTGTGGAGAGGAGGTGGCCCAGGCCACTGACACTGCGGAGACCTGGGCTCGGAACTGCCATCTGGGGAGGCCTTGGCGAAACTACCAGGGAGACCACCCAGGGCCAGAGTCCCTGAGGATGCAAAGGCTCCAAGCGGGGACCACTGGCTGTCCATGATGGGAGGGGAACAGAGTCTCTCCTGTCCCCCTCCTTGGTGGGACAGCATCAGGCAGGGGCAGACCCTACACCCCCGTCCCTCCTTCCCCACTGGCCATTACCGATGGGCTCGAAGAAGACGACATTGTCATCACTGAGGCCCAGAGACTTGGAAAATTCCACAAAACGCTGCTTCAGCTCAGGGCTCAGCTCCTTGGTTCTCCCTGTGGCCAACAGAAAGACGCTCCGTAATTTTAGTTTTTCAGGTTTTTGATATGAGGCCTTGTTAGGTAGCTCAGGCAGGCTTTAAATCCCAATCCTCGCGCCTCAGCCTCTACAGTGCTGGGGTGACGGCGGTGCCCAACCTCGCCTGGTTCACTCCAGGGATGAGTGAACCATCTCTGTCAAATGAGTGAAGGAGGCCTCGGTCTGCTCTCCCAGGCTGTATCTGTGGAAAGGCCTCCCTGAGGGGGGCTCAGACTGGAAAAGAATTTGGAATCTGCGGGGATATGGAGCTCTCCCCATCACGTGACAGGAGCCTGGTCCCTGAGGGAAGGGAGTGAGGACCCACCATAGAGGACAATCTTGAAATACACTGCGTTTCTGGATGTCTTCTGGAAAAACACTGTGGCGAACTGATTATAGTTGGTGGCTGTCACTCTCACAATGTAGCTCTGTATGGTACGGTAGCCTGCAGTGTCAAAGACAAGGGTCACCCTCTCCCTGACAGGAGGAAGGCACTGCCCCTTCCCTCCACGACCGGTCAGCAGAGACTTCTTCCCACAGGCAGTATCGGTGTGGAGGGCAGGGAGGCCTGTCTCCTCTCTGAAGGACTCAGTGCCCCCAGTTCCAACCCCAAGGCTCCCTCACACAGGACTCACGCGGCATATTGCCCAAGGTGAAGTGGCCAGGCTGGTCGCTGGGGACAAACGTCCTGGTCCAGTAGTCACAGACCTGGCCCCTGTGGAGGGAGAGATACTGGGAGGTGAGCACGGAGGTGGCACAGGCCTGGTCCCCTGGGCTGGATGAAGTGGGGTCAGGGCTCCTGCAGGCTGGTGAGGCCCCAGTCCAGCCAGCCCGTGCCTCTCCGTGCTCTCAGCTCTCACTTCCGCCAGCTCCAGCCCACCCAGTGGCTCAATGCAGACAGAAGAGCCCCATCCAGGGCCTCCTCTGCCCGCGTCTCCTCCCACCCGGGTCTGCCCGGCCATGCCCTGCAGGGCTCCCCGCCCGTCCTGCTGCAGAACAGGCTCTGGGGGCTGCCGGTTCGCAGTCCTCCTGCCTCAGCCCCAAGTTGAACTGTAAGACTACGGCATCTTGGACAGGCTGGCTCAGGGAGACTCCTTGGCCTCCAGCCCTGGGAGGAGGCCTCGGCAGGGTCCCAGTCTGGCCTCAGCGTCCCTGCTCATCTTCTGTCCTGTCCCCACTGCCTGTGTGTTTGTGCTGGAGCCGCTCATGAACACAGACACAGGTGAGGAAGGAAAGCAAAAGGAAGAAACAAAGGGGAGAGGATGAACGGCCAGGGTAGAAAAAAGAGGAGAAGGAAGATGGATTTGGGTGCAGAGAGGTGAGAGAAACGAGAGCGTCTCAGCTTTGGTCAGCCCTGGCGGTGACATAGTTCTCTGCCCGAGAGACCCCAAGGAGGTGGGGCTTCACCTGAGCAGGGCGGCGGTGACATTGTAGCTGTGATCGTCCTGCAGCACGTAGGTATCGCTGTACATGGTTAACTGGCTTTCTTTTTCTTTCTGAAATCCATTCCCTGCCACACCTATGGCGTACCACTTCCCCTGGAACTGTGAGAGGCCGTGACAGGCCGGGTCCAGGGAGGGCCCCAGAGCCAACCCCCCCTCGCTGTCCTTGCTAGGCCCTCTCGGCAGCAGGGGCCAGGGATGGGGCTTCCCTGAAAGGCGGCAGATAAGTCCTCCAGGGTCCGGAGGGATCTGAGTGCAGAGTTCGCCCTGATTTGTCAGTGGCGGTGGCCCTGGGCACGTGCCTGCTGGTCTTCCTGAGCCTCAGGCTTCTCCTCTGTGCCGAGGGACTGAAGATGTCCCAGCTGGCACGCACTGGGCCTGGACGCTCTGGGTCCCCCTCCCCCCAGGGCCTCGCCTGCAGCTGCCCTTCTGAAGCCTTTACCTGGTCATCCTGGAAGTCTGGCTGCAGGGGGACCTTGCTCAGAGGTGGACTTGGCACCATGGTTGAAGAGGAGTCCTGAGCCTGGGTCTGCAGCACCCCCAGCAGGGCAAGGCCCAGACACAGCAGACCTGGGGCCATGGCGTCAAGGCAGCTGCTGGGCTGAAAGGCGTTGGAGGAGGAAGAAGAGGACAAGAAGGAGGCCAACCTGGGGGAACTATTTATGGCCCACTTGGCTGCTGCCGCCCCCCTCCCTAGAGTGGGCGGATTCGTCCTTTGCTAAATACAGGAAGAGTGAAGCAACTATCAGATACTCCTTCGGAAATAGTTGGTAATATTTCAACCCTTTTTCTTCCCAGGTCAGGATTGTGCAAGGTAGAGGGAGGTGAAGGCACTGGGGGACAGAGTTGGCAGGGACCAGGCTTCCTCAAGTGCCCGGTACCTCTTCCTTTCGTCTGATTGGCCCTTTCTGTGTTCAACGGCTCAGGTCTGGGAAAGCAGTCATCTCTCAGCTGAGAGTCCAGGCTGGGGTGTGTGGTAAGGTCACTTCCCTGTTCCTGCAGAAAGCAAAGAATGTTCTGGCTATGGGTGTGTGCTCCAACCCAGCTCAGGTACGGGGCAGGAAAGGGCAGAGAGGCTGACAGTGTGCAACTGGAAAGGGACTGACAGGACGTCTGCCCTGGGCCTGCCCAGCCTGCCTTCCATCTGCCCACATCCTCGGGCCCTGGAGCCCAGTGGTTCAAGCCAAGGGTCTCAGGACTGACCCTGAGAAGGCTGTCCCCGCCTTGTCCCGGAGGGAAGCTGCTTCCTCACTAGGGACCTGGACACATCCTGGGGAGGCAGCAATGGGCCCAGGTCCTGTACCACGTCCCCTGAGATGGCTCACCCACGAGGGTGACACCTGTCCTAAATGCCTGACCTAAAGCTGAACTGAGGATTGCTGGCTTTATATGGGACTAAAATGGTCACCATTAGCTCTACCTGCCAGCGACTTGGGCTCCAGGCAGGGCTCTGAGATGGCAGACCCTGGGGTGAGAGACTTAGAAGGGTCCACACACACACACACATGAGACACCCCTCCACTGCACCCCACCACCTGGGCTGGATACGAAAAGACAGGAAGTGCCTGAGCAAAGCTGTCTGTTCTCACCAGAGCCTCCACCTTCCTAGCACCCCTCATTACCCACCTGTCCCAGCCCTAGGGGCTCCACCTCCACTACTTCCCAGGACCTTCAAAGGTATTCTCAGCCAGGCAGGACCTCCCAAGCCTGTAATCCTAGAACTCCGGGAGGTTCAGCCAGAGGACTGAAAGTCTGAGCTAACCCTGGACAACTTAGTGAGACTCTGTCTCAAAATCAAAAATGTAAAAAGAGGCTGAGAATGCAGAGCATGTAACTCAGTGCAAAAGGGTCAGGCTCCAGTATGGGGGCACCTCTGGCCCTGGGTGCCATCTGTCTGTGGCCTCTCAATCCAGCAGAAAAGCTTTCTTCACAGAACAGGAACCCGGCAGGTTGGAAGGTGAACTGGGGTGGTGAGGGCAGAGATCTGCGTGGGGCCCAGGCCTGTCTCTGACCCACTGCCCTTGCAAAAGATGAGAAGGAGGCTGGAGCCCGCGTGAGGCTCGGCTGGGGCCTGTCGCACCCGCCCCCTGGCTTCTTGCTCTTCTTTCCCCTCACCACCCAGTGTCTGGGACTCTGCTTCTGTTTCCTCCTGGCTGCCTGAGCTGTACTGGGGATCAATCTTGCAGCTCTGGAACCATCAAGCTAAATCCCCGCCACCTCCTGCCTGTCTACAGCCGTTCTCCTCCCTTCCACGCCGCTGGGGTGCAGCTGGACTCTCAGCGTGGGGCCCCTTCCCCACTCTCGCCACTTCAGAAGCTGCTGCCACCTTTTGGAAGTAGGGAAAGAGACACCCTGGTCCCCGGGGCTTGGTAAACTCAGGGAGGGAGGGAAGTGGAGGGATCCCCAACCCCCACAGCTAGCCTTCTGGAAGATTCCCTGGTTCCTGATGGCTGAGGCTCTCCTGTTCAATTACAGGCTTCTGTCTAAACCAGTCACAGGCCTGCAGCTGCTGTGTAACAACTGTCCCCGCCGCTTCTGCACTTAGGGTAGCAGGGCTCCCTCCAGTGGACTGTGTCCCCCTGTGCTGACCACAGGCCCCGAAGACAGGCTCTTGTGGTCCTGGAGCCCTGTTCATCTTTTATTTCCTGGTAGACTGAGCTCCAAATGTTCCGTAAATCTTCTCAGGAGCTTACCCTCCGTAGTGTGCACAACGTTTGGTTCAAAAGGAAGTTAATGCTGAAGACGGGCAGCAAAGAAGAGAGACCAGCAAAACGGGTGGGCAGAGCTCACCAATCCCACGGGAACCCCAGGCTTCCCGGGGAGCCCAGAAGTGCAGACATCATGGTGAGATGTGGACCAACTCACAGGTTCCCAGGTAGATAGGACGGTGGACCCCCCAGTCCCTGCCCACTCCCTCCCCAATGGGCCTCTGCCCAGGGAGGGAACTCATGATCCACACTATCAGAACCTGGCACTTGGCATGGTCTGTACGCCATCCATGACACATACGTTGCCTTAACAGCCATTGGCCGCCCCCAGGTTTCCACAGTGACCCTGAACTGGTCCTGCAAGGCCACCCCACCACCTTCCATGGTGTCCCCCAGGAACTGCAGACCCAGTGAGCCCTCAAGCAAATCTGCCTGCAGTTTGGGGGCTGAAGAGAAGTTTTGGGGCCGGGAGAAGCCAGGGCTAGACATGAACTTCTGCACAGTCCTGCCGTGGGTCCACACCTGGGTTTTCTGTGGAGCAAGAAGAGTGGTCCGGAGAACTCTGGCTGCTCTGGTCCCAGCCCACAGGAGTTTCCCGGAAGGAGACCAGCAAAGCCTGACTTCCCAGGGACAGGGCTGGCCCCGGCCCAGGCTTCTCCATGCCTGCGGGCAGGGAGAGGCTCCCTGGCATTCATTTCCTGCACCTCAGGAATCCAGTCTGATCTCGGCCTGGTTTTCAGACGCCCAGCATATGCGCAGCGTGCAGCCCCGCCAAGAGTGACTGCTATCGCGACCCTTCTCCCTGTGTGGGGGGCAGGACAGCACTGACCAGGCCTCCCAGAGCCAACAGCACGCCCGTCCCTTGGGTACCCACGGGACTTTCTTGGTTGAAGTGGATCCCACAGCAGCTCATGCCCAGACACCCTGCAGCAGAAAGAACTTCAGTGGGTGGTACTTGTCTACAAGGGTCCTGGCTTGAGTCATGTGTTTCCAGCTTTCCAGCCCCATGTCCAAGTCTCATGCCAGGGTTTACCAGGGCCCTTACACGTCTCGTGCCCTGTAAACCTGACGGGCCCGGCCTGTGCGGAAACAAAGGCAGCCCCTCCCCCACCTGGCTCTTCCTTGAAATGCGGCCTCTGGGCTCCTCCAACAGAGCCAGCCAGCCCTGCCTGAGGACTGGGCAGGGCCACTGTTGTCTTTGCCCATAGCCTGGATGCCCATGAGACGAGAGGGCCTTGATGTCCCCAGGAGCCAGGAATGGAAGACAGCACAAAGCAGGGTCTTCAGCAGGCAGCAGGCATCTGATGGGCAGCAGGTGGCACCTGGGCTCCATGGCACCAAGCATGGGTCTTCCGCCTGCTGTGGCCCTGTCACTGATGTCTTTTCCTCCCAGCTCCGGCTCCCTCTTGCCTGCAGCCCCCAGCATCCAAGTGTCCCTTGCAGCCACTCCACATACCCGCAGCTCCCTGCTCCCCAGGCCTTGGCTGGGTCTCTGTGAGGCACCAGCAAAGGTGGCTTTGGGAGAGGACAGGCCTTGCTCTCTAGGGAGCCTGGTTCTCCTTGGTTCCTGGGAGCCTAGCCCAGGCACCAGAAGGAAGGAAGCCCCTGGCCCACAGCCGTAGCACTCGGCTCCTGCCTGGGGCCACCCTGTGTGTTCCAAGGGCTCTGAGGCAGAGGAAGGAGGTCAGGGCCAGGGACAGTCAACATGGACTTGTTCGCTATACTGTGCACTACTTGTCCTGCTTTTACTCAGCCCAAACTTGCACTGCAGAGTCTACTTCTTTCCCTACCTTTTATAAAAGTAAAACTTGACTCCCAAGTTTTCTTTTTGCTTGGCTTGACCAAGTCTTTGTTCAGCACAGAAAGAACCTGGAAACCCCTTAGACTCTCGCAGGCAGATTGCCTAACAGGGCTTTTCCCCTGTCAACATCCCTGCAATCTGGACCACCTGAGAATGTCCCCAAACCATCCAATTACTACAACCAATTGCTCCACACTGGTTGGTCTAAAACCACACCTTCCTGCAGTCAGAAGCCCCACAGCACTCTGTGAAATTCACAGTGTGTAGAAAGCAAGGGGCCCGCCAGCCTCTCTCTCTCCGGCCCCTGGGCCCCATCACTGCTGTCTCTGCTCCTTCTGCTCAGACCTGTCTCTTCGGCTCCTAATCCCCATCCTCCACCTCAAGGAGCACACTTGAGACAACATTTAGGGCCCAGCTGGATAATCCAGGGGAATCTCATTTTAAATGCTTCTATTAGAAAGTAGAATGATAAGCGGGAAAGATACAAAGGAGACAGAAAAAAAGCGAAAGGCCAAAGGCTGGTTTAACAAATCTGTCTTCTAAACCAGTAGAGTTGATATGTACTATCCCAGCACTGGGGAAACTGAGGCAGGAAGACTGTGAATCTGAGGCTAGCCTGAGCAATATAGTGAGATCTTGTCTCAAGGAAAACAAAATGTTCTTAAAAAACACATCCTTTCCTTTTTTAAAATGTTTATTTTAATTAGTAATTTGTAGTACATGGTTACCTTCACCAGGGAGAGTTGGTATATGTACATAATGAATCTTAATTCTTTTTCTTTTCAAGACATCTGCAAGCCCCTCTATTCCAGCACCATTCACCATGGTTTAGACGTGGAATCAACCAAGATACCCATCCCTGCATTAACATTTTAATTCTTTTTACACTCCTTTCCCCTACATTTATCTTTTCTACTATTAAAATATAGTCCTTTCTCGGTTCCAGGGGCGCATCCAGCATATCACAGTACATTTCGTCATTGAACCGGTCTGGTTTTTGTTATATAACACAATCCCCAGACAGGGCTCTGTGTGAAGAGGTTTATTTCAGGTCATGGTGCTCCAGGTAGAAGGCTGAAAGGGCTGCTCCTGCAGCGGTCTTCTTGCTGGTAGAATCCCAAGGCGATGCAACCATCCATGGTAAGAAAAAGGGGCACCGTGTATGTGTATATCTGTCTGGCCCCTGTTGTTTTTTTTTTTTTTTTTTTTTTTTTGAGTGAGACCCTGTCTCACTTTGTAGTTCAGACTGGCTCTGAGCTCACTATGTAGCCCAGGCTAGAACTCACAGCAATTCTGCCTCTGCCTCCTGAGTGCTGGGATTACAGGCATGAGCCGCCATGCCCAGCACTGCGGTATGTGGTTACCGGGGATCAAACTCAGGACCTTGCACTTGCAAGGCAGACCCTGGAACCACTGAGCTAAACCCCTGGCCTTGGTTCCCTCTTTTTATAAACTCACCAGGGCTCAATGACGAGCCCCCCACCGTGCGCTTAGCTAATCCTAAATCACCTCCCCAAATTCCCACCTCTAACCTGTAGGATGTGACTGCCCGACCCTCAGGGGGAACTCAGCTCCCACGCAGGACCCTTGAAGGACCCCTTGAAGGACGCCGAAATCACACCCAGACCATAGCTCCTTTGCCTATGGCAGTTTCTCAGGCCCACGTGTTATTTCCCCTTAGGTTCTGATGACCTTGTCAGTGTGGCATTTGTCTTGGCAGCCTAGTGTTTTATGCATGATCAGATGTGGGTTTCAAGGAGGAAATGCAGAGAAATGCCACTTCTGCATCACAGCGTATCGGGTACAGAGCAACACCGTGACTCATCACTGTGGGTCTGGCCTGGCCGTGCGCCAGGGTAAAGGTGTGGCTGTCAGGCTTCTCCAAGTCACCCTCCACCTCCCCAGCCCCATTCCTCTTTAGAAGCAAGGGCGGCCCATGCCAAGGGGTGTGGGCAGAGTCCCTGCATGGATCACTGGGAATTCTTCTGCGTGAGTGATCTATTTCTCCTCCATTTATTTCAACTTTGGGTTATAATCTAATATTATTTTCTAACTTTTTAGGGGGGCTCAAAGTTTCCAAATTTGACCCCTGGGAACTCTGGAGTCCTTTCACATACACCCTTTCATTGTGGTATAGGAGCAACTTAGCTGTGACCGGCAAAATATGAAGTCACCAGCAGATAAAGACAGTGAATGTATTCATCACGCCGTCAAGATTCCGCAGGACCCTTCCCAGCGCTTCTCTCCCGCGCTCCTCTGTCTTTCCCACCCTCCGGCAAACACAGACCTGCTTTCCATTTCTGTAGTTAGTCTGTATGACCTACAAAAACGAAACCATGAAACAAATATCTTTTTATTGTTGTTGTTATTGCAAGTACTAAGATTGCCCACAGTGGGCTCACGATTGCAAACTTCCGGCCTCCTCCTCCCAACATCCTGCGGTTATAGGCATGAGCCACGGAACCTGGCACTGGGGAACCCGTTCTTAACAACAGCTGCAGAGAAGAAAAGGGGAGAGCGGGGGGGGGAGGGGGGGGCCGTCCAGAGACCAAAGGAAAACCCGGCGCAGTGGTCTCAGAGCCATGGACAGGCCCGACTCGGCCACTGGCTCAGACACCGAGGGACGTTCACCCCGGACTAGAGCTCACGGGCTGGCGGGGTCCAGGCCTTTCTTTCCCGTGTGTGAGAACGTGGGGTCCTGGCTCCCGGTCCCCTGCAGTCCCCACAGCAGCAGAGCAGTGCACAGCTGTTGTTACTGCGCCTGACAAAGACACCACACACTGTTCCGTTCACACGTGATTGGATTTATTTCTCACTGGTCCGGGAGGTGGGCCGTCCACAAGGCACAAGCAAGTTTGGCGACTGCCTGTTCCAGGTTGAGTAGCTCCCAGGTGAGGAAGAAAAAAAAAAACGGGATCCCAGCCATCAGCCTCACCCGCTTCCTCTCCTCGTCTGTAACGTGTGTCCAAGCAGGAGAAACCAATCAGTCCTGCATCAAGATCAGAAAACTGAGGAGGGAGAAAATGACAGAGCCTGCAGGGTGGACGGCTGTCCAGCCCTGAGTGCTGCACAGCACGGGCCGCTCGGTACACAGGTCACAGCAGGAGGGCCAGACGGCTGGCGGGACAGGGCGCGGGGCGGCCCTGCTAGCCCAGGTACCGCCACTCCTCCGCTTGGTCCCTGTCGGGCACCTTCATTCCCTGAAGGAAGCGGCCAGAGCAAGTCTCAGGTGTCCCTGACGCTACCCCAGCGTCCCCGCCTGCAATTCGACCTCGTTGCCCACTGTTCTCTAATAGTGCGGTTTACAGGGACCTGTTCTCAGTGCTCGCCCAGCACCTCCAAGACGGCTCCAGGGAGACTCAGGGGCCCCAGCGGCGAACTGAAGGGGTCACTTCGCTCTCTTCCAAGCCCCCTCACCAGCCCTGACTCCCCTTGCCCGAAGGGCGTTCCTAGAAGAGCAAAGGTCGTCGTAGCAGCCTACTCGGGTCACCTGCTTCCTCAAAACCACCGTCCTCGCCCTCTGTGCCCGCGTCCGCCCGCCTGCCCAGGTCCCAGTTAGGGCCCAGCACTGAGGGCCACAGAGGGAGGACACTCAGGGGAGAAAGTGGAGTTTTCCGAACCTGAGGCTGGAAAGTGACACCTAGACTGGGCGAGGCGGGATATCCCCGCCCACACCACGCACCGCGGCCTCCTAGTCTCCGCCCCCCGTTAGTCCCGCCCCTTCCGGCCGCCGGGCGGGGCCATCTCGAGGCTGCCCACGGAGTCGCCTGAGCGGTGAACGCGCGGGCCCTCAGCTGGGGCAGCGAACGGGCAGAAGGGCGGGCGCCCTGGGACGCCTACTTTGCCCCATTCTGCCGCCTGCGGCCTTCAGGTCGGCAAGCCCGCCATTCCGCGCGGGCTACGACTAAGACACCTAGTTCTCAAGGACCCCTGGTTGGCTTTGGGAAAATCTATGGTTCGGGGTACAGCAGGGGTCACACAGCGGCTCGGGAGGGCAGGAAGTCCGGGTCTCCGCCCCCCACTCCGGGAGTGGGCTTTTCCTGACTTTCGGCAGTCTTCCACTTCTTTGGAATAGACGCATGATGGAGAAACGACTGAGCATGTACCACAAACGGCCGCCCTTCTCAGAGGGTGAGGATCTACTGCATGTGGTCTAGTAGGAACACGTCGTAGGTCGCTGTACTCGCCCGGTCGCGGCTGAAACCCTCAGCGGACACTCTCAGAAGCCGAGGCGTTCCGCCTCCTCCAGATGGCCCCGAGTGTGTGTCTGCGGCTCTGTCGGGCGCGCCCTGGACTGCTGACCCGGCTGGGCATCCGCGTTGCCCCCGGCAACGCACCGGAAGCCGGGACTGGCCCTTTAAGGGGCGCCGCCGCCGCACCTGCGTCTGGGTTCCGCTCTCCCGCTCCCGGCGCCGGCGGAGCCAACATGGCCCAGGCGGCGCGGGCGGCGTGGACGGCGCGGACGCTGTGGCCGGCCAGGTGCGCGCTCGCCGACAGACGGGGCGGCCGCCCCTGGCCACCGCTGCTCACGCAGAGCCGGGCCGGCTTCGCGAGGGCGGCGGGGGGCCGCCAGGGGCACCCGCGGCTGCTGGGGACGGCGGCGCTGGCCCTGGGGGGCGCCCTGGGGCTGTACCACACCGTGCGGTGGCACCGGCGCGCCCAGGACCTCCGTGCCGAGCGCTTCCCCGCCGAGGTAAGGCCGGCCGGGACGGCGCCCGGGGACTCGCGCCCAGCCAGGGACGCCTGAGCCCCCACGGGTTCAGGAGTCGCATAATCCTCCTGCTGATGACCTTGGGCCAGTGACTTACCCTAGGTGTCCGATCCGCAGCGTCGTCACCTGTTAAATGGAGGCGCCCCTGGCGCCCGCTGCCTAGGATTGTAATGTGTGCTTCTCATGCAGTCGTCTTCCTAACGTGTTCTGATGTTCTGCGTTGCAGCAGTGGCCGTAGTTTTGTTATTGCTTTGGGGTTTTTTTTTTTTTTTTTTTTTAATTCTGTTCGTTTGTTCTTTGAGAAGGGTCTCACTACGAAGCCCAATCTGACCTCGAGCTCGCAACGATCTCCTGCCTTAGCCAGTGCTGGGATTGCAGGCGTGCACCACCATGCCCAGCTGGTTGTGTTATTTGTAGGACTAATGGTCCTCAGACGAGGAGGTGTAACAGAGATGTGGTCTCCAGCCTGGTGGTGGCCCAGCTGCCCTTGAGACACTTTATAGGGTTCACATCAAGCCCTTCTTTGCCCCCTAGTCCCCAGTGTCCCTTTCCTGGACCCCGGAGAGTCCTGTGGCTCCCTGCCCATGTCTATGCCCGCCTGGCCTTAGTTTCCCCTCTGAATGAGGGGTGGTAGACTAAAAGTAGGACCTCGACACCATGTACACCAGGCTCACCTGGGGACCCGGCCCATGGTGGCACAGCCGCCTCTTGGGGGGTTGGCCTGGGTGGTAGCTCAGCCCTGCACCTCATCTGGAGGGCCCTGGGGCTGGAGGAACGGGGCTGACTGGAGCTGTGGGCGCTGCAGACAGAGGACGTGCACCCTGGGGCTACCAGGTTTCAGGAGCCCCTCCCTCTGCTTCCCCAGCTTTCCCTGTCCAGCAGCCTGCAGCTGACCCTGTACCAGTACAAGACGTGTCCCTTCTGCAGCAAAGTCCGCGCCTTCCTCGATTTCCACGCCCTGCCCTACGAGGTGGTGGAGGTGAACCCTGTGCGCAGGGCTGAGATCAAGTTCTCCTCCTACAGGAAGGTGCCCATCCTGGTGGCCCAGGACGGAGACAACTCGGTGAGCCTCCCGCCCTGGCACACCGCCAAACCTAGGCTATAAACACAGCAGATGTAAAGTGCCTGGCATGGGGCTTGGCACTTCATAGGCAGCTTCCGGAGCCCTCAGAGCTGGGGGTGTCTACAGATGCCATGCCTCCCTGTCAGCCGCACTTAGTCACCCTGATCAGGACCAGGGTGAAGACCGGTGGGCTCCGTAGGCACTGACTTGGGGGCAAGCCCTTAGGATGGGTTCCATGCCACCCGGACTCCGTGTAACCAGGTGGCCTGAAGTACCCACACATTAGTATAGTTTAGGAGCCCATGCAGCCCTGCCAGCCACAGCCAGAACTTTGATCCAAAGCTCAGCATAGTGGTGCACACCTGTAATGCCAGCACTTGGGGGGGCTGAGGCAGAGGATCATCGTGAGTTGGAGACCTGGCTGGGCTATACAGTGAGTTCAAGGCCAACCTGAACTACATAGAGACTCGGCCTCAAAAACCGAACAGCAAGAAAGCCAAGTGACCCTCTCTTCTAGCAACAGCTGAATGACTCCTCCGTCATCATCAGTGCCCTGAAGACCCACCTGGTGTCGGGGTAAGGACCTAGGGTCCCCTCACTTCTGTCCAGGTAGGCCACCCTGAGCTGCTGCAGAGGTGTCCCAAGTAGAAAGGGGGCATGCTGGGCACACTGGCCAGAGCCCTCCCTTTTCCACCGCGCCCCCCCTCCGTTGGGAAAGCACGGCAAGTGTCTAACCCGAGTCCTTGCCGCAAGAGGGCAGAACCTTGGGGCGCAGTCGGCTGGCCCTGGTGACAGAAGGACAGCTGGGGTGAGACTGTGGCCCCTCCCAAAGGCAGCCCCTGGAAGAGGTCATCGCCTATTACCCCGCCATGAAGGCCCTGAATGACCAGGGCAAGGAGGTGACCGAGTTCTGTAACAAGTACTGGCTCATGCTGGACGAGCGGGAGGCCCAGCGCGTATACGGCGGGAAGGAGGCCAGGACGTGAGTGGGGCCTGGGCGGGGTCGCGGCCCGGGGAGAGCCGGTTCCGCCCCCGACACCCCGGCCCAGCGCGCCACCTCCCACACCCACAGGGAGGAGATGAAGTGGCGGCAGTGGGCAGACGACTGGCTGGTGCACCTCGTCTCGCCCAACGTGTACCGCACGCCGGCCGAGGCCCTGGCGTCCTTTGACTACATCGTCCACGAGGGCAAGTTCGGGGCTGTGGAGGGCGCCGTGGCCAAGTACGTGGGCGCAGCCGCCATGTACCTCATCAGCAAGCGCCTCAAGAGCAGGTGATGCAGGCGTGCGTGCCTTGGTGCCGGGGTGGCCCCTCCGGCCCGAGGGAGGTCGGAGGGCAGCCAGGGATCTGCCTGGGGCCACCCTGCTCCCCAGCCTGATGGCTGCCCTCCCTGACCAGGCACCACCTCCAGGACGACGTTCGCAAGGATCTCTACGAGGCCGCTGACAAGTGGGTGGCAGCAGTGGGCAAAGACCGGCCCTTCATGGGAGGCCAGAACCCAAACCTCGCTGACCTGGTGGGTGTAGCGGCGGCGCGGGGTGGGGGGGTGCCCCGGGGAGAGGTACGGGCAGGCGCGCCTCCGTACCGCTGGTCTTTCTTGGTCCCGCTCCCGCCCTTCTGTCATGTCCACCTCCATCTGGTGCGAGGTAGGGACTCGGCTCAGAGCAGCTTAAGGGAGAAACCAACGGCAGGGCTGCCCCGATTCCACACCTGACAGGTTCAGGGAAGGGGCTGATCAGAGGCCCGTGTGCTGACACCAGGGCCCAGGCTTTCCCCCTGCCACCTTGGCATGCTGTCCTGGTTATTGGCATCCGCCTCGGGGGGCCTGCTTCCCGGCCCATCCTGCCCAGCAGGCTCCTTGGCAGACTTCAGTACCTGGGCTCAGGGCTGACCTCTAGCCAGGTGTTCTGGTTTGGAGAGTGGTGCTGGGGTCTCTTCCCCAGAACCTGAGAGACTGGGGGCAGTGATGCCCAGGATGGGATGTGGGGTCCAGAGAAGGGGTGACTGCAGCCACCCTGCCCGCTCTGCCAGCACTGTATGCCAGCGGCTGAGCTGGAGGCCAACAGCCCCGCGGTTCCCTTCGCAGGCCGTGTACGGCGTGCTGCGCGTCATGGAGGGTCTGGAGGCCTTCGACGACATGATGCGGCACACGCACATCCAGCCCTGGTACCTGCGGGTGGAGAAGGCCATCGCCGAGGCCCCCGCAGCGCACTGAGCGTCTCCGCCTGGTGGGGAGTGGGCAGCAGAGGACCTGGGCCCGAGCCCGGGTCAGTCCCTGGTGACACCATGTGTGGGGTGCAGGGTGTGGGTCACTCCACCTCCTGCCCACCCCAGCTTCTGACAGTGGAGCTCCAGGCCCTGGCTGCTGGGGACAAGGCCCAGGCTTTTTCTGCTCATGACCACGAGGAGGGTCACAGGTCACTGCAGGGACTGCCTCCTGCCCGTCCGGGAGCTGGTGCCCCGCCCATTCCCCTCTCCCCCATTCTGCAGCCCCCGTGGGACGGGGCAGTGTTGGGGACAGCCCTGCTCCCTGCCATGCTGCAATAAAGAGGTTCGCATCTCCCATGCGTGGCTGTCATACGGGGCAGGGGGTGGGGGTGAGCAGACATCGGTCCGGGCTTGGAGAGGGTGTGCCCCAGGTCAGGCCAGGTTGTGCCCCCGCCTCGGAGGGCGGCAGTGCCAGGCTCTGAGCCTGTCTGCTCATCCGCCCAGTAGGTGCAGTGGTGGTCCCAGCTCGTGGACAGCCGGGTTTGGTAACAAGACACAAGTCCCTGTCGACACTTTGCTCTACAGACAGGCCGGGCATCGGGGATAGGACCCTTGCCAGACGTGGGCCACCCTGGGTGCCACCCCCAGACTGACACAGGTCTGCATCGAGAAGTTGGCTGTGTCTCCCGTGGGGAACCAGCAGGGGTTTCTTTCCCTGAGTTCCAGGGATCTGCCGAGGGCCACCTGCAGGGCCAGGGGCCACCCGGACGGGAGGGAGGCCGCTGAGCCAGGTACCCCCTGCGCCCTGGGTGAGGGGCACTGAACGACCTCCTAGACCAGCCGGAGGTCTCCACGTCTGTGTTGTTGGCTGTGCACACCTGTGACCCCAGCAGTCTGTGCGCTGGGACAGGAGGTCCCAAGTGAGAGCCCAGCTGGGAAGACCCTGGGACACTGGCCCAGCGCTGAAAGGGGTGTGCCTCGAGGTGTGCCTGTGGCCGCGACAGTGCGGCCTGCGGGAAAGCTGGGGGCTGGTCGGCCCCGGTGTCTCCCCAGGCCTCGGCCTCCCCCACTGCGTCCTCACCCCACCCTGGGCTTCTGCTTCATGCCCACCTGTCCGCCGGCCCTCTGACACACTTAGCACAACACATCTGCAGGAGGAAGAGGGGCGGGGCCGGGGCGGGGAGCTGCTCCTAGATCCCAGGCAGGCCTGGGGCGCCTGCGCTGAGGATCGGCTCCAGGAACCGCTTCACACCCCAGCCCAGCCAAGAGTCCACCACCTTCCTGTAACTGCGATGTGTTTTCTCTGCGTGTTTCCCCACGACCGCCAGGGGGCGCAAGAGTTCCGTAAAGCCTAAAGGAAGCTGGAACCAGAGCTGGTCCTGCCCCCTGGCGGCCAGGTCCAGAATCGACTCAGGGTCTGAAGATGGACCGTAGGGAAAACCACGTCTCAAGGCAAAGGTCCCAAAGCAGGGGCCCTTGTCCCAATTTGTCATGTGGTAGTGGTGTCGCATCACCCGTGGTCCTGATGGCAGCACAGTCCTGAGTTTGGTGCCTGGCTGCCCCTGGCTGTGACCTTGGGCGGCCCTTCCCTCCTGTAAGGGGACCTGCAGACGCCGCAACTCCGCGGGCTCCGGGAGGTGATAGGCAGAGCTGCTACCTGAGGCAGGGGCTGCTGTCTGCCTGTGACAGTCCCCGCTGTGACCTGGTGGCTCCGGAGATCACAGTCAGCCCCAGGAAGAAAGAGCAGTCCTGTCCCGAGAAGACGGCCTGCGGGGAGGATTCCGGGCAGCTTGTGTATGTCACATTCTGAGTTTCACGGGGTGGGATAGCGAGCGCGTGCAGTTAAGCCAGCGCCCTGGAAGCTGAGGCGGAAGCACCCCAAGAACGCAGAGCCAGGCTGGGCCAAGCAGTGAGTTGAAGGCCAGCCTGCAGTACCCTGAGACCCGCAAAAATAAAAGCGCCCCAGGGGTAGAGCGCTCACCTAAGACAGGAGTCAGAGACAAGGACCTTTCCTCTGCCCACCCTTCCATGAGGAATGGCAAAGCAGCCTGAGGGTGCCAACGGGCAGCCTGAGGGCCAGACTTCCCCCCTCAATACCTTCCACCGCAGTCCCAGATGTGTTGGATCTGTTTTCATTCCCTCATCACCACCAGAGGGCGCAAGAGTCTGAGAAACCCAAGCAGAGATGAAACTAGGTCTGGTGCTGCCACCTTGTGGTCACCTGTAGAGTTGACTCAGCAACATCAGTTGGGGGAGGGGGGCCTGTGAGGATTGGGGGCTAGCTAGCATTTAAGAGTTTTACCTGGTGTGATAGTGAATACACACCTGTGCTCCACGCCCCGAGGAGTCTGAGTCAAGAGAATCTCAGTATCGAGGCTAGGCTGGGCTCCATAGTGACTTCAAGGCTGGTCTGATTACCTAGTAAGATCCTGTATCAGATACACAAATAAATCATAAAATGAAAGTTTGATTTTATAACGCAAATTCTGAATCTTTATTGTAGTTAGAGACTGTAGCTAAGAAATAAGATAATACAAATGTTCACGTTCCCACTTTTAACATTTTGGATATATAGCCTTCTAGGCTGTTTTTAAGTAGCCTATATAAGGTACACAGTAATAATACACATTTACTATTAATATGTGTACATACTTCACAGTTAAGTGGGGCCCGTTTTTTGGCAGTCACTGTTCAGGACGCCTAACAGGTGTGACCTCATGCGTCCCAACAACACTCCTGTAGGGTCAGCATGGACCCCACTTAGAAAACAGAAACATCAGAAAGTTAGGGACACCCCTGGTGGGCACGGCTCACAGGCGGTAGGGACAGGAGTTGGACTCAGATCTCTCGGCTTTAGCTAATGGTCATTTTCTCTGTTCTGGGGACCGCCCCCCCCCAGCTGCACCCGTCCCTGTGTGACCCTCCCTCGCCAATTCTAATGACGCCAACTTTGCACAGCGTGCCCACACTCCATACTGCAGCTCTTGCCTACTTTACCTAACGGGTGTGCTGAGCCGGGCGCGGTGGTGCGCGTCTGTAAGCCCAGTCCTCGGGAGGCCGAGGCAGGATCACAAGGCTGAGCTATATAGCAAGACTGTCTCAAAACAGCAAAACATGGCCGGGCATTTAGCTCAGTGGTTCCAGCACCTGCCTTACAAGCAGAAGATCTGAAGTTCGATCCCCAGTAACCACATACCATCCTGGGCGTGGAGACTCACCCCAGCAGCAATCAGTACCACATTCCACAGTGCCGGGCGTGGTGGCTCACGCCTGTAATCCCAGCACTCGGAGGCAGCGGCAGGAGGATTGACCAGCCTGAACTACAAAGAGACTCTCTCAAAAAACTTTTTTAAAAAGCAAAACAAAGGATAGGAAAGATTTGATGGGATGGGAGAGTTTGACAGAAGCACTTGTGATGGTGTAGAGCAGGCTACATCGTGGCCCCAATGTCCAGGTCCTGACTCCTGGTGCAGGGAAAGCAGGTGTGAGGGGCGTGGCCACCGTCCTTTGCGGGGGGGGGGGGGGGCACTGCGCATGCGCAGCAGCGGGGCGCGGCCGGTTTCTTGGTGAGGCTGGGAGGCGGCGGGTCGGGTTCTCGGGCTCCAAGGTTCATTCGCACTGGCTCCTGGCCATCCGCGAGGAACCGGTGTGGGCCGCTTGGCTCCCAGCTCCAGAGATCACCGGGTCGGCGCGTCTCGGAGCCGCCGGGTCTGTGGTCCGGACACAAACCGCATTCTGTCCAGGCGGGCAGTGTCCGCTCGGGCTCTTTCCGGCCTCAGTTTACCTCCCTGGTCTCCCGCCTGCCCCGACCTCCTCTCCAGCACCTGCCAACTGGGCCGCGCGGCCTCTGGAGCAGGGACAAGGTCCAGTAGGCCGCAGGGCCCCGCTCAGGTCGCCGCCTCGCCTCACCTTTCCCCCGCTTTCCCGGCAGCCCGAGACCGGCGGGGCCCGAGACCGGGCGGGCGCAGGGCCGGGCGCCGCTGGTCACCTTGTCCGCCCTGGTCACCGTGTCCGCCCGGCGGCCTCGCCCTCAGGGCGCTAAGCTCGATCCTCTGCTCCGTCCACATTTTTGTTGTCCTCGTCTGGAGATAAGGTTTCTGTTAGCCCGGGCTGGCCTCACTCGCAGCGATCCTACCTCCGCCTCCTGGTGTGGGGGCCACGGGCGGCCCCACCTCACCTGCTGCCTGCGGTTGTGGGAGAAAAGGGAGACCCGGCAGCGCGGAGGCCGGGCGCAGATCAGGCCAACGTGTCCCTTTGCCTGGAGCTAATGCTCAGGTCTGAGGCGGGCCTGCAGCTCCAGGCAGTGGGGGCAACAGAGAGCGGGGAGCCCGTCCCTCTCAGCCAGGAGGGAGACACGGGCACCGAGGAATGACGATGAGAGGCCCGCGGGGGCGGGGGCCCGGGAAGAGGCAGCGCAGGTGGGGACGGGGTTAACCCCCAAGGGAAGGCCTCCCAGTGGGGACACACGTGTGACCGGGCAGGGAGGGAGCCAGGCGTGGCCATGACAGTGCAGGACACTGAGCCCAGCACGGGGAGGCGGGGGTCTTTAGCAAAACTCAAAAGCAGAAAAGGCTGAGGATGTAAAAGGCTGAGGAAGATTCTGGGTTCAATCCTGAGTACTAGAGAACAGAGGAGGAGGAGAGAGGACGGGGCTGGGGGAGCCGGGGCTCCACAGAGGCCGCCTGGCGGGGGTCTGCACCTCCAGTGTCCCAGCTCTGACCCAGTGCCGGAGAAGCTCCACCACCTGGCCACGGCAAACTGAGGCTGAGGCTGGGTGGGCACCAGGCTGGGCCAGTGACCACTGTGCCAGGCCCGGCTGGGAAGGATTTCTGCCATCGCCCTGGCAACGAGTGCTGGGAACAATGACACAGGCGTCCGCAGGCTATGACCGCACCCTCGGGCACCCTCCAACCACAGAAATCCCTTCCCACACAGCTGGAGGCCAAGCCAAGGCTGGGGCCAGGTCGCTCCTCTCCTGGTGGGTGGCAGCCGCCTGCAGGGTCCCTGGTGTGCTCTGGCTTAGAGATCACTTGTCCTCCGCCTCCTCCTTGCATTCCGAGTCTCTCCTGTGTGTGCACCTCTGGGTCTCACTAAGTCACCAGGCTGCCCAGGCTGGACTCAAACTCGACCCTCCTGCCTCAGCCTCCCAAAGTGCTGGGATTATAGGTGGGCCCTCACAGGCACTGGAGCTAAGTGCACTGAGGACTTACCTTCTTCTGGGGAGAGAGAAAAAAAGCAGATAATGTCAGGTGTGGGGGGAGCCAGGTGCCTGTAGTCCCAGTGCTTGGGAGGCTGAGGCAGGAGGATCTCTGGAGCCCCAGAGTTCAAGGCCTCACTAGGAAACAGGAAGACCCTGTCTCAGAAAAAAAAAAAAAAAAAAAAAAAAACTAAAAAGGCAGACCTCTGCCATGCACATGCCAGGGAGGGAAGGCAGAGCTGGCCTTGGGTGGGGCAGAGTCCACTGGTGCGCAGGAGGCAAAGGCCTGACAGGTGCATGCTGGGGTCTGAACAGCTCGCGGGGCCCAGGAGGCCAGGTTTCGTAAGGACTGAAGCCGAAGCTTGGAGGCTTTACAAAGAAGTCAGGCATGATGGTCCCCGTGGCCAGCTGGGTAGAGCGAGCCCATCCCAATAAACGGAATCAAGGGAGGAAGGATAAGCGGCAGGAAACGTGAAGTCCGGAGTGCAGGTGAGGGCTCCTTACTGAGGGAAGCAAACCACGAGCCCGGGCCGTGAGGACACGCAGGCCGCTGTGCGGGGGACCCCTCAGGACGTGCAGGGCTCAGCCCTGGCCGGCCAGGTAGAGGGCTGAGAACAAGCTCCGCCGACTGTTGCTACAATTCCTCTCTGGTTGCAGGTGGGCGCTCCCCAGTGAGAAGGGCACACTGAATGGCTGTCCACACCCCACCCCTGCCCTTTATTGTGGTACCAGGACTGGAGCCCAGGGCCTTGGCACTCAGCTACTGCCCCAGGCCCTTTGTCTTGTTTTGTTTTTGAGATGCACTAGCGAAGTAACCTAGACTGGGCTTGAACTTGTGATCCTCCTGCCTCAGCTTGCCAGAATTATGTGTCCATTTCCAACTGGGCTCTTCCTGAGCTCCAAGTCATGGTGCTGTGTTTGCCAGCTTTGGCTGCGGCAAAGTGAGGAAATGGGCTTAGCGAGGGAGAGGTCTCTTTGGGACACAGTTCACTGCTGTGGCCCGGGGAAGAATGCGGTGCTTGGTGCGCTCGGGTCTCAGTGGCCTGTGTCTGCCAATCAGGGCCAGCTCTTCTCCGCGCACGAGGCTGGTGATAGCAAGACCCTGTCACAATAAAATAAAAAATAAAAAAATAAAGGGTTCACTCCCCGGCTCGCTCAGGGTTAGGGTGAGGTGCTGACTGACGGCTCTGGGCTCCACCCTCGGGGCTGGTAAGGGCTCTTTGGGTGCATCCGGGTGGTCCTGACCCTTCCTCTCAGGTGCTGCGGCTCGGCTTCCTGGTTGCTATGCACAAAGCTTCACCGGACCACCCCTTCTTTCCACCACCCTGTCCCAGCCTTAGAATCAGCAACCATGGACTGAGACCTCAAAACCACAGCCAGTGAAGCCCCCTCCTCCTCGGGGGGTGGGGTCGAGTACTGCACCCCAGCAGCAGGAAAGCTGATGAAGACATCACCAGTGTCCCCAACCTCCCAACCCCAGAGAAGTCACCCTGGCCCACAGACATCAGCTCTGCAACAACTTTATTAGAGGCTGTTTTAAATGACAACTTCCAACCAAGTCTTTAACTTGCTTGTTGACACATTCCAGTTATAACTATATATTTCTGTGTAACGATTTTTGCATTGATCTTTGCATCCTATTAAGAGCTTCCTCCTCAGGTAATCCTAGGGTAACGGAGGGGCCACAACAAGTGGCCAGGGTTAGCATTATCAAGCCAGGAGGGAGGAGCCCACTTCACAGCCGGAAGCAGGGGACTCACCCCAAATTCACAGTGAGAGGCAACCTGCTGCCTTGTCATTCAAAAGGTGAAACAAATCCCTACCCAGGGTTCCATCTTCCCATCAAACCCTGAGATCTCAACCTCCTGGAGACTAGCCACAGCCCATCTCCGTCCCAAGAGGAATTTCTTTGGACAGACACAGAGGTGACCTCGGCATGGGCGGGGAGGGGTCACACCTGTGTCCCCTCCTCCCTCTCCTCTCCCCACCCCCACCCCACCGGGGTGGCAATGGAAAGGTACAATCAACCATGAACATAAATATGAATAAAAAAACTCCCAAGTGACAGGCTATTAAACAAATCTATAAAAATAGTTAGGACATAACTCTGTTCAAATAAATACAAAATAAATAGGCTCCAAGCAGTGTGATACATTGCGTCAGTGGAATGTGAGGCTGGTCCCACTTGGTCCATAGGACTGGACCCAACCTTGGGCTACTGACACTGTCCCCCACCTGCCAGCCACCCTCCCCATGCCTCCGCTCCAGAAGCACAGGGTGGGCATGGCTGTCCGGCTCATCCTGGGACAAAAGCCTTCCCAGTGGTACATGATAAGGCCTTCGACACCTTCCCCTCACCAGGGCAGAGGCGGCAGCATGGACCCTGCCCTTTGCCCTAAACGTGACCCTGTGCTGCCCTCAGCCGTGAAGTGGGGACAGTGAGTTTGGTTCTGTGCCAATGCCAGTCGTGGCAGGCTGGGGCCAGGCGGACAGCAGAGGCCTCTGGGCTCCAGGCCCAGAGCCAGCCTCCCCCCCAAAGCCATGCACCACAATGCCAGGCAGCCAGCACCAACAGCACAAGCGTATCTGGTGCCCTGCCGGTGGGTTCTGCAGCCAGCGTGGGCTCTGACACAAGCCAGGCACACAAGCGAGGCCGTCTTCCCGCACCTGCCTCAGCAGGCGCTGCGGCGGGAGGTGGCATGGCCTGCCACGGTGCACGGAGGGCAGGGGCACAAGGAGGGTGTGAGCAGCCAGCGCCCTCCTACTGCTACAGCAAATCAGGTGGCAAGGGCACAGTGGGCACAGGGAGCCAGGCCCGCTGGAGGAGGACGAGATGGAGTCCTAAGCTAGCCTCCACGCCCACTAGCTGGCAGGCACTCAGGGAACGTCCTGTCCCTAGGTAGGCCGTGAGCCTGGGTCCTGCTGACCCTGGACCCTGAGCAATGCCCACAGGTCCTCCCTACAAAGGGCACCGGGTCTGCCAGGTCAGCAGGACAAGCCCCAGGGCCCGCCAGGTGTCCCACCCTTTCCCACGGCGCATCCAGTTTCCTAGCTTGGCTTCGCCATTTTAGTGTTGGCACCTTCACAGGGTGAGACGGCCCCACGCCCGGCTGGCGGGATCGCGAGTCTGCCGCCCCGCCTCGTCACTGTCACCGTCACCGGGACTGCACGCCCAGCGTGATCTTCAGGTTCTCATACACCACATAGCTGATGCTCACGGCAGGGATGACCTTCATGAAGTTGGGGGCCAGTCCCCGGTACAGCCCGAAGGCGCCCTCTGTCCGTAGGATCTGCTTGAAGAGGCTGCTCATGGTCACCTCGGGGGCGCCCTCGATGGAGGCTACAGGCAGAAGGACACTGGTCAGTGTCTTCTGCCACGCCCACCCCAGTAGCCCAGGCGATGGGACCAACCCAGGACCCGCCTCACCTTGCGCCTGCATCCGGGTCCTGACAAGTGCTAGCGGGTAGCTGGCCAGCTGGCCACAGGTGCTGGAGATGGTGCCACAGGCCAGGAGCACGAACACGCCGGGGTCTGCGCTGTTCACCGCATAGCGCTGCAGCCAGGCATTCTTGAGTGTCTGGGGGAAGGGCGGGGGAGGGGGTGAGCGAGGGGCAGGGGCAGGGGCTGCCATCACCGGACCTGTCACTGGATCTGACTCAGGGGCGTTTTCCTGTCACATGGCTCCACCAGGCCACTGTAACTTGATACAGCTCAGCAAGGCCCAGGCTCCGCCCACCAGGCCTTGTTTCTGCTGTCACCAGCGACCCAGGTCAGGACGGCCCAGTGGGGGCTGGGGCTGAGGGAGCACCCCACCCCTCCCTGTGAATCTGGGCTGCTAGGGCCAAGGGTGACCAGAAGCCTGTGCTTAGACAGACAGTAAGTGCTATTTCCTGTCCTATCCCTTCCAGTGGCCCACTGGGTGGGAGAGGAACACGACCGCGGGATGGGGCCCGCTCTCCCCGGCTTGCTGCTGGGGCCTCACCTCGTAGACAGCCAGGTCAATGCCGGCGTACGGAATGATCCCCAGCATGTTGGGGACGTAGCCTTTGTAGAAGGCAGCCACCCCCTCCCTGGCCAGGATCCTCCGGGCGCAGTCCAGCATGCCCGAGTACTGGCCGGTCTTCCGTAGGGCCATCCTCGTCTTCAGAACCTGCAGTGGTGGTGGGAGCCATGAGCACGGCCCAGCACCCCTGAGCCCCACCTGCCCCACCCCTGCCCCAGGCCAGGCCAGCCTCACCTCCATGGGGTAGATGCTGCTCTGGGCGATGGCCCCTGCCAAGGAGCCCGCCACCAGCCGCTCGTGGATCCTCAGTGTCTCCTGGTCACTGCCAACCAGTCGCTTGATCTAGACCGGGACAGAACCAACGCATGTCCCCAGCGACCACGGTGCCTGTCCCCACCCTCAGCAGTCCTTCAGGGCCCCGGCAGTGCTGGCCAGACAGGGCAGCCCTGGCCCATTCAATGCTGGTCAGGCTCAGGTCCCCACCTGCTGTCCCTGGAACACAGTGACTGGCTCCAGCTTTGGGGACCTCCATCTGGAGGAAGTTCTTCCACAGCCCGTGACCGGTGACTTCTCGAAAGAGGTCCTTACCTGTTCATACGCCATGAACTTGATGGCCGACTCCGGGGCAATTTTGAGGACATTGATGCCGTTGCCCCGCCACAAGGACTTGGCTCCTCCCTCTCGGATCATCTGGGTGAATCCACCCACGATGCACATGTTGTTGCTGCGGGAGGCGTGGACCTGATGGAGAGGATGTGTGGTCAGCAGGGCCCAGCAGGACCTTGGCCATCGAGAGAACTGAGGCAGGCTAACTGCCATTAGGTTCAACTGAGTTCTTCTGCGCACTTACAGTGTCCTAAATGCACCCACAACGACTAGTTTGTTGGTTTTTTTTTTTTAAGCCAGGTATAGGGGTGCAGCCCATAATCCCAGTACTCTGGGAGGCTGAATCAGGAGGCTCGTATGTTTGATCTCAGCCTGGGCAACTTGGCAAGAACCTGTTTCAAGATGAAAAATACAAAGAGACTAGGAGTATAGCTCAGGGCAAAACCTGGGGTTCAATCCCCAGCACTGCAAAAAAACAAAGCAGAATAAAAAACACTGCACTTCTCATCATTCAACTACAAAAGCAGAATCAACCACGAGCAGCCCCTACACCCACCCTAGTTCAACAAACCCTACACCAGGACCAGTCCTCTCACCCCAGGGCTGCCTTTAACTTCTCCACTCATTCACACTCCCAGGAATTGTGTCAAAAACACAAATCGTTTGGGCCTTTTATGCTCAGGCCTTGGAAGACAGAGTGGCATGCCTCAGGCCACAGAGGGCCCACCGAGAGGGAAGAGAATGATTCTTTTTCCTTCTCTCTCCCTTTCTCTCTTTTTTAGGTTTTTTTTTTTTTAGGTTTTTTGAGAGAGGGTCTCCCTTCTGTGGTTTAGGCTGGCCCTGAGCTCAGCCTCAAACTCACATCACAATCCTCCTGCCTCTGCCTCCCGAGTGCTGGGATTACAGGCGTGAGCCACCACGCCCGGCACTGTGGTATGTGGTACTGGTTGCTGCTGGGTGTGGGTCTCCACACCCAGTATTGTTATGTGGTTACCGGGGAATCGAACCCGGGCCCTTGTGCT
>PVIR01007314.1:0-61477 GCA_004026965.1 Petromus typicus
TTTTTTTTTTTTTTTGAGACAGGGTCTCGCTTTGTGGTTCAGGCTGGCCCTGAGCTCAGCCTCCAACTCACATCACAATCCTCCTGCCTCTGCCTCCCGAGTGCTGGGATTACAGGCGTGAGCCACCACGCCCGGCACTGTGGTATGTGGTACTGGTTGCTGCTGGGCGTGAGTCTCCACACCCAGTATGGTATGTGGTTGCCGGGGATTGAACCTGGGTCCTTGCGCTTGCAAGACAGGCGCCGGAACCACTGAGCTAAATCCCCGGCCCCATATTTATACTTCTTTATGGCTGAGGAGCAGGTACTTGGCGGTTTTCTCTCCTGGGACTCTGTTATTTCTCGTGGCTTTCACAGTTCTCCACTGGGTAACAAAGTTAGGCCACTAACCTAGGAGATTCTCTGAAAGATATACAGCTCTTTTATCCACATTTAAACAAAACATAGTCACCTGGCTCTACCTAACTGCACGGGAGGGTGCGAAATGTATCACAACTCCATACTGGAAGAGGAAAGGAACTTGCTAGTCTTGACTCTGTTCTTGATATTTCACAGCTCTTCCAGTATTGTGATCAATCCTAGAAGCATCCAATTATCATCTGGGTTAATGGCTCCCAAGACCTGGGAAATTAAAAAAAATCTCTCTGACATTTCACCTCAGACCCTTCCAGCGTAGGGACCCTTCAGAACAGGGATGGAGCTGGAGGTAGCTGCAGACCAGGAATCTACACATCTCTGAACTCTACACTATTCAGATAACAGCCAGTCCTACACCAGTTTGCTGGTTGGGAGTCACTGATCTAAATAAGGCAGGAATATGGATTAAAACTTCATTTCAGGAAGGTTTTTTTTTTTTTCCCCCATAAAGGACAAGGTGAAAAAACGAATGATCTTTAGTTACTTTAGTAAAACAAATTAGCCAAAATTCCTGGATATGCTCACCATTGTGATTAATCAAAGCTTTGAATGTATTCTTTGGTCCATCATTTTGAAGTTCCGTGGAGTTTTCCATAGTTACAACTGCTTCATTTCCCAGTAAAACACTCCATTACCAGGAAGGCCATCTTGCTACTGTGGACATCGACTTCCCATATTCCATTACAGTTGTTTAAAACATTCTCCATGTTCCAGCTCTGCCTTTCGTACTCCTATCAGGCACACTTCTGGATTGCTAGTGACCCAAAGTACACTGGAAGAGGTAAAACCAGTTGTGATGATGAAACTTTTTATGGAATTAGGGTTTTTAAAAACCAGATCATGTGTTTGCTGCATTTGTCTTTAAGTATATGCCATTGCAAATGTGTTTTTGATCCATACATTCTTTGCAGGAAATGCCTTTGCTTCATGTAGATTTCTAATGGTGTGTGGCTTTGGAGGGACAAAGGAAACCTCTTGTAACCCATCAGAGTTGCACTGGTCAATTGATTTCATCAGTTTTCCCAGGTTACTGCTCCCAGGTGATGAGGGAGCACAAGGTGATATTTTAGGTTTACTTGATTGTGTTGCTGCCGTGCTGGATTTATGAAAAGTGGTACAGATTTATTACCTTCTGTTATTCCAAAAGCATAATTTTCTAGTCTTTTGGATGCTTGCAAACATTTTTAACAAAATGGGCAGCTCTCTGGACCCTCATAACACAAATGTAAGTTCTTGAGTTGTATATTGCTGGAATCAAAGCAGAGGTTGGCAGACCTCTGGTGGGTGCCTTTCTGTTTGGGACACAGCATGGAAACCATTGTGCAGGCAGCTTTCACTGCATCACCCTGGAAATGTTTCTGTGCCCTGCACTCCCCTTGTCATCCTCCCTCCCTCAGTCTTACTCTTAGGGGTTACACCCATGAAACCTGACCTCTTTTGCAAACTGCTGGTGACCTTTCCAGCACTTATCCTAGAGGGGCCTCACCCAAAACTTACCTTAGGCAATTAGTCCATTGTTGATACCTTCCAGTTCATTTTGAGCTTTCTGCTCTTTACTTACTGTGCGTTGTCTTTCCAAACCCTAACTCTCCCCAGGTGAAATCCAAAGCATTCTTTAAGGTTTGATTTGAGACATCACAGACTCTGAAACCTTTGCTGTTCAACTTAACTATGGCAGCTGTTATCTCTGTGTACCACTTGCCATGATATATTTTAGTTTGAGGTGATGTTAGGTTTTGTCTTCTTTCCAAGAGTACTAACACCTAAAGAATGAATATCCTACTTTATTTGTCTCTCGTGTTCCCCATGATCCGTTAACAATAGCAAGAATTCAGTAAATGACTTTCATAACAAACAGTATTCAAACTGAGCGTGGTGGTGCATACCTATAATCTCAGCACTGTGGGAGGCAGGCTCAGCCTGGGCAACTTAGTGACTTATTGAGAACTTGTCTCAAAGAAAATTATGTGGGCAGGGGTATAACACAGCCCTGGGTTCAAACCCTGTGCTGAAAAGATAGTAATCAGTTGAGGATTATGATGCAAAGTAGAAACCCAACTTATACCATGAATTAGTATCATGGTTTCCTAAGTGGAACAGTGCACAGGTTATTGTGGGGAAAAATGTGTAATTACAGGTAAGTAGATTGCTTTATTGAAGGGCTTTTGCAAAAATATCAGTGTTTATAGCATGTAATATACTAACTAATTTGAATATTTTTGAGAGAATGGAGTAAGTACTTTTTTTCATAGACTTTTGACTATAAAATTTTTTTTCCAAGCTTGCTTATGAACTAGGGGTTTTAAACTCATTTTGAGAAATATCAGTGTAGAGTAACAGTCTACCTTTGCAATAAAATTGCTTGTACTATGAAAGTCTTCATTTTTTTCAGATTATCATTGACTGGTCATGAGAAAATAACAAATTGCATTTACAGACATAATTATTTTGAGTTTTGTGTATATATATATATCTCTTTGTAAAGTGCCCAAATTCATTAAATATATTATTGACTTACCTAAGAGGCATGTATTATTCAGGTAAATTCCATGATCTCCATGAAATTTATACTAATAAAGATGTATATCTGAGACTTATTCTCTTGTCCAATATCTTTGAAAAAGTATGCAGAGGTTTTTGTCTTGGTAGTGATTTTCCTGAAGGTCACCTACCATTCAGATTATGTCTGTAAATCTCTATTGATACAAGCTTTATGTATGATTTGTTGTATATAGAGTCAGTGATTAGAGTTTTTGTGTTATTGATTTATCTGTTTCACATTTTCTTTCTGTGGATACACAAATTTAAAAAAAATCAGGTCATTGCATGTTTAGATTTCTCTCCTTTAAATGAGGTCTATTATTGTCAGCAATCATTGTGAGGCTGTAATTGCATGTACAGTGGGTGAGATGGAATTTCAGAGCAAGAGCCATTAAAGGATCTTTTAAGTTGAAGTTAAACCTATGATTTTTTATGAACTTTGGGGTGCATAATTAAGCAATTAGTAACAAGCAGGAGTTTCCAAATGTCAAGTGCATAATTATGAAATAAACAAGCACTGGTCCTTCCAATAAACCTCTGTGCTGTGTTGTCATGTCTTTGAGTGGGCCCAAACACAGTGTTCTGGGGAAGAAAGTGAGCTGAGGGTGGATTTCCACAGCTAGTGGAAAGAAAGGTTGGCATCTGAAACATCACTGCCAGGTACCTGGTGGAGGAGTGAGTGTGAGCCACGTGTTATAAAGAACTGCCATTTCATTCCTTTTCATGGCTTTCTTTGGCCTCCCTTACTGTTGATCTCCACCATCAACATTTTAGAATTCCCCAAGAGTTAACAATTTTTCTTAACATTTACGCTGTGCTTTATTCAGGTTATCTATTTTTTCTTTTCCAGTATTTTGCCTCATTAATATACAGTGCAAACAAGAGTATACAGTGTGAATAATACACAGTGTAAAAATATCAAGATATATCTATCAACCCTACCACCTCTTTTCTTTCCCTCACCACTACTCTCTAGTTCTCCTTCTCCCTTGAACATTTTCTTCCTTTATCATAACACTTATTATAATTATGATTCTCACTCACATTTTCAGTTTCTCAGACCAGAGAAATTATTTGGTGTGTACATGTGTGTGTCCTATTTATTTCACTCAAGAGTATGGCCTCAATGTTCATCCATTTAGCTACAAAAGTCTCAAGTTTGTTGTTCTTTAGGGCTGAGTACTATTCCATTTTATAAAAAGGAAAAAGAACGAATCTTTCGTCACCTGTTGATGGGCATAAGAGTTGTTCTTCTGATATAGCTATTACAAACTGAGCTACTCAAACCATCAGTGTGTGTATATCACTGCTGCTTTTAATTCTTTTGGGAAGATACCCAGCAGAGAAACAGCTGGGTCAAATGATACCTCCAAACCTAGTTTGTTGAGGAATCTCCACACTAACTTCCACTGTGGCCGCACCAGTCTACACTCCCACCAACAATAAAGAAGAGTTCCTTTTTCCCCATAACCCTGCAAGTCAGCATTTGTTGTGACTTGATTTCTTCATAGCAGCCACTCTTTCTGGAATGAGGTGAAATCACAGTGTTGTTTTCATTTGGATCTCTTGAATGACCAGTGATGTTGAACATATTTTCATACATTTATTTGCTGATTCTAATTTTTTTAATCTGAAAAATTCCTGTTCATTTCATATGCTCACTTTTAGACTGGGTTTTTTAATTTGGAAGGTCTAATTTTTAAGTTCTTTGTATTTTCTAAATAGACCTTTGTCTGAAGAATAGCTTGTAAAATTTTTGTCCACATTGCAGGTTGTCTCTCTACTCTATTAGTGGGTTCTCTTGCTGTTCATAAGCTTTTGAATAGGAATAAATCCCAGTTGTTGATTCTTTGTGCTAATTCTCTTGTGACTGAGGTTTGTTCATGAAATCTTTTCCTTTGCTGGTGTCTAAAAGCGTTCTACCTAGCCTCTCTTTCAGTAGGGTTAATAATTCTATTTTAATGTTTAGATATTTAATCCATTTTTTATTTCAGTTTAGTGTCTGGTGAGAGATATGGGTCTAGTTTTAATCTTTGGTAAGTTGAGTTCCAAGTTTTCTAGCACCATTTATTAAATAGGCTATCTTTCCTCCAGTGAAGATGTCTGGCTGCTTTGTGGGAAATGCAGTGGTGTGGTATATCTGCAGTTGTTTCTGTGTCTTCTAATCTGGTCCACTGATTATCCAGACTGTTTCTTTGTCAGTACTATTATGTTTTTATCACAGCAGATTTGTAGTGTAGTTTCAAGTTGGGGATTGTGCTACCCTCTGTCTTGTCTTTGTTGTCTAGAATTGTTTTTGCTGCTCTAGGTCTCTTCTGGTTCCAGATGAATTTTTGGAATGTTTTCTCCAATTCTGTGAGATATGCTGTTGAAATTTCAATCAAGACTGCATTAAATCTATATATCCCTTTTGGAAGTATGGATATTTTCAGTATATTGATTCTTCCTTCCTAGGAAGAAGGATGCCTTCCATTTTCTTTTCTTTTTGAGATAGGGTCTCACTTTCATAGTTCAGGGTGGTCCTGAACTCAGCCTTGAACTCACAGAAATCCTGCTGCCTCTACTACCCAAGTTCTGAGATCACAGGCATGAGCCACCATGCCTGGCACTGTGGTATATAGTTCTCATTGCTGGTGGGCATGAGTCTCCATTGCCCAGTATTGTTGTACGTGGTTACTGGGGGATTGAACCCTGGACCTTGCATTTGCAAGGCAGGCACCAGAACCACTGAGCTAAATCCCCAGCCCTCTATTTTCTGATAACCACTTCAATCTGTCTCTCTTTCTTTCTCACTCTTTTCAGAGTGCTGTAGTTTTCCAAAACAAATGGTTGTTTTTAAGCTGAAAAGTAGATTAACTTAGCAGGGGAAGGGAGTAATGGACTCCATGATAGGTCAAATATGTCAATATTTAACCGAACATAGATTTTTGTACTTTAGGATTGATAATAGGAAATGAACAGCCTTTCAGATTAGCATATGATGTAGTTATTCAGGATGAAGGATCTCACTTTTTTTTTTTGAGACAGGGTCTCGCTTTGAAATTCAGGCTGGTCCTGAACTCAGCCTGGATCTCAGCAATCTTCCTGGCTCTGCCTACTGAGTGCTGGGGTTACAGGTGTGAGCCATCCCACCCAGCATTGTGGTATGTGGTACTGATTGATGACAGGCCTGAGTCAACATGCCTGACATTGTTATATATGGTTATGGGGGGTCAAATTTGGGAACTTGTGCCTGCAAGGCAGGCTCTGGAACCACTGAGCTAAATCCCGAGCCCAGAATTTCATTTTTTAAAGCTTACAGTTCACCTCCACCACTGATTATCTGCAATTCTGTAAATAGTCAATGTATGACAAATCCCAATAGGTTTTAGCCAATCTAACATGAGGATTTACTCAAAAGATAGTGACAAATGCATATGTACAAAATAAAAGCTGTTAAATTTGTTCCTGGAAAGTTCAAAAGACTTTTGAAGCAAGGTATGTGCAACTAGAAATAATTAGTAATTGTTATGATTGAAATTATGTCATTTGTTATTATGCAAGTAATAAATGAATCTGTTCTTCTACTTAACATATAGTGGCTTATTCTTCTGTCTGATAGATAGAAAGGAAGGTGGATAAATGTAGCTAATTTCTTTACCTTCCTTTCAAAGTATTTTTGTATTTTCATTTACATCTCTCCATTTATGGGCATTTCACTGCATTAAATAGAGAAGAAACATAACAATGATTCAAGGAAGACAGCAATTTATTCCTCTCTTGTGAAGAAGCCCAGGAGTAAGCAGCCCTGGGAGGCGATGGCAGTACTGTGGCGAGGGTGGCACTAAACTCCTGCCCACTGTCTTATCATTATGTCTTCTCTGTGCTGCATGTAAATTCCAGACAGTGGGACTGAGGTTGTGGCTCCTGCCTCTGCAGACACACCCCACATGCCACAGGGACAATTTTGTGAATCCTTCATTTCATCGATCACAATTTAGATCCACGGCCACAGTTGGCTGTAAAAGGGGATGAGGAAAGTGTTCACTTTATTGTTTTTATTATTTTAGCTGGGTGGCAACAGAGTCAGCTAAAGATTTTTTTTTCCTTTATTGAGTTTATTGGTACATTTTAGGTGTACATTATGATCGCACTCCTGTTGAGAATTTCCACCTGTACATGACATGTCTGGATTCCTATTTCTCCCAGTCCTCGGCTCTCCCTTCAGCTCCTCTACCCGCATATACATAAGCTTTATTTCTGTTTTTTTTTTTTTTCTTTTCCACTATAAATTTTTTTCTTTCCCTCCTTTCTTTCCTCTGCCCACCCCTTCCTCTTTGGACATTTTCTATAAGAAAGAATAGAGGAGAATTGGAAAAGACAGGAGGAAATTTCTGTTGTCAAGTGGCTCCCAATAGTTTTGGTATTCATTCCATCCATTTGGATTTTTAATTTTTATATGTTTGTGAAACTTAATAAATACATTCACCATGGGAAATTGTTCCTATACACATCACAACTTGATCCTTTCTTGCTTCTCTTCTACTCCTTCCCACTCCCTTCTTTCCCTTCCTATTTGCATAGTCAATCTCCTTGTTTCCTATCTTCTATCATTTATTTTGCTGCTTAAATTATTTATACTTTGGGTTACTAATAGAAGAGAAACTGTGGGTATTTAATCAGATAATACAAAAATGAACATTTCTGAACATGGTAACTCTTTTGGGTCACGCAGTTAGGTGATGTGTGTCAGGCGAGTGACAGTGTTGGGAGGTCCTTCAGGAGGGTTGGAAAGGGACAAGATCTTAGAGGGTGAGGTGAAGAGACAGGCTACGGCACTGAGGTAGACTGAGCTTGGTCCTGATTTGCAGGTCAGCTGTCAGAAAGATGGAGTGGGGTGTACCCATGCCAGGTAAAAGATGTGCACCAATGCATTCATTCAGTTGTCCAGTGAACACTGAGCTCTTGCCTTGGGCCTAACACTGTCCATGCAGAGATAAGGCTAATCCAGCACTGTCCCTCTGGGAACTCACTTATGAATAACTTGTAGCTCTTGGGTAAGTAGAACAGCATTCCTCTGGGGTAGATGGTAGGATGAGCTGGGGCCAGATAAAGGGTGAGAGACAGACTAGAGAGTACTTGGAGGCCTCAGCAAAGAGGTTGAACCTGGTCTTGTGGCCAGTGGCGAGCCATGGACAGCTTTGATCAGAGGATGGATCTGAACTGAGTGAAGCCGAGTTGGACACACTCTGGTAACTAGAGTTGGTGAAAGGAGACTTGGAACAAGATGACCACTGTAAGCTGTCTCTGAGCTTCTCCTGAGAGATGGTGGGGGACCAGTCTGGGGGCCTGGGTGGAGGAGGTGCCCAGCACACTATCAGTGCAGTGGGTCAGGGCTTATTTTTTGAAGAGAAGTGGTCCCGGTTTTGGATGCCCAGATCTGTCCCATAGTGTTGTTTGGGGCATAGTTCCTGTTGTTATGAAAAAAAAAGTAGCATTATCCAAGTGGCTTAAAATATTTCCACACAGTTCTGGAGTCTAGGAAGTCTAAGATCCACGTGTGGGCTGTCTTGATTCGTGGTGAGGGGCTCTCACTGGCTTCCAGACATTCACCTTTCCCCATATGGTCCAATAGTCCAATGAGAATGAACTATAGTATCTTTCTCTTCCTATAAGAGCAGCAGCCCCCATTTGATCTTTGTCACTGAAGAGGTCTATCTCCAAATATGGTGGCACTGGAAACTAGAGTTTGCACATATGAACTTTGAGGAAGACACAAATATTTAGTCCATAACAGTCCCTATGGCCATCTGAAGGTCAGTTTATTATCTGCAGAATGAGGAGAAGTTTCACAGACCTCTTCAAAGAGTTGTCATGTGGATTAAATGAGGTGAAATTTATAAAGCTGTCAGCATGGTACCTGGGACACAGGAAGCTGCAGAAACTAGAAGCTTAGGAGAAACAGATGGGCCCAGTGGTGCAATGGAAAAATTTTTAAGGCTTGAGGAGCAGATAGAAAAGATGAAGGAGAGTGAGGGCAAGAGGTGGTGCTGAGGCCCGGAGCCAGGGCGATGTGGAGAATGATGTCAGCAGACAGAAATAGGAGCGTCTGGGAAGGAGCCAGTTGGGGGGGGGAGAGATTGATGGGTTTGATCGTAGGTGTGATGCATCAGTGAGATGGCTGGATACAAAGTGGAAATTTCCAGCAGACAGTTGGGTTTATTTACAAGAGAGGACGAATGGCTGTTCATGACAGCTCCTGGGGGACACCAATTGGTAAAGGCTGAAATTTAAAAGGAAAGAAAGAAAATTCAAATGAACTTGCACAGATCCACTAAAGTAGAGGCTCCTGCCAATGCAGTAGGAATTCAGTTTTGAAAAGTTTTTGGGTTGAACAGTGAAATACAATGAAGCAAAGGTTGGGAGGAGAGACGAACCCTCTGAGATCATTTCCTCATTTCTCCACTACTTTGCATACTGAAGGCACAGGAGATCGTTAGGGTTAGAAGCCCACTCAACTCACTGAAATAAGTTTCCATCTGAAGCTTTCCAGCTGTGGATTTCATGGCCAGAGAAAGTGGTATTTTCTGTAGCTGGACAGAAGTAGCCGAAACGTTTCTGAGCAAGGATATTGTCTCCAAACACTGCAGAGTCCTGGGCAGTCTGCATAGCCCTTAGCACTTCAGGATCCAATTAAAAGGGAATTATTTTCCCATTCCACAGCTAAGGAAATGGATCAACAAAGAGGCTGAATGACTGTTTTACAACTTGACAGGTGTAACAGCTTAGACAAGGGAATGATGCTTAGAAGGCCCCCCTTTCTGAGATGCCAAGTTATTTTCTCCTTAGTGGGATCTGTCAGTTCTTTTGGTCATGAGTCAGTTGAAATCAACTTTGATAGACTCATGCCACTAAATGAAAAGCAGCCACCTTTATCCAGTTACAGGCAATGAAAAAAGGACATGCTTAGAGTGTATCACACTCACAATTAACTTTTCTCTGTCTTTTATATCTACCATACAATCCATACCTTCCTCCAAATATAAGTAAAATGTAGTTTACATTGCAGAATTAATTTTTATGAATGGCCCTTAGGTCCTTTACTTGCCAAATTCTTTGAAATCTTCTCATTTACACCTTTCTGGATTTTTCTGGACCTGTCACTACCTCATTAAGGTGTCCCTCATATTGTCCTCTTTGACAGCTCAAACTTGTCGTTGTGACACTGCACAGACTTTTCATTCTTATTTCTCTTAGAAAATCCTGTGACTGCTTGCCAGTTAAATTTTACCATCTTTTCTTTCCAAGCAAACTGTTTTTCTCATTCTGTACACTGTCTTTCCTGGTTACTTTAATCCATTCTCATTCTATCAATTAACGTTGGTATACCAGTGGCTCCTGTGCATATCTCCAGCCCAGACTTTTCTCCTAAGCTTCAGACTTTTGTATGGAAATTGACAGCTTTTTGTGGCCTCCTCACAAATATCTGAAATATCTGTCCTCATCTCGTTTATTTTCCTCTCTTCCGTGGTCTCCTCTGTGAAATGTGAAGCCCAAAAGCCACTGTTAATTCCTTCTGTCAGGCTACTCTGCTTCTACCCAGGAGTAAATCATTCACCAACTCCTGCCAGCATTACTCATATTTCTCAAGTCTGGAAGATGACTATGGCATGATTATAAAAAGAAAAAAGAGAGAAAAATTAAGTACTATGACTATCTGGTAGATAGATGAGGTGGTTAAACTATGATTATCCCACTTTCCTGTTTAATTTAGACTACCTCAAAGTGACCCATTTTTGGGTCACTTTGTGTAGCCCATCTTTTTGTTTTTATTGCAACCCATCTTTTAGGGTTTTTGTTTTTATTGAACAGGTAGTATGCATTACAAGAAAACATCCCCTCAAAACCAACAAAATACAACATTTTGTATCAGAAAATGCATCCCCTTCTTCACCTTCTAGATGATCATATACAAATCCAAGGGGGTAAAAATGGGTCACTCAAGACCATAGAGTTATTTTGCAGTAGACTTACAGGTCTTTTGATTTTTCTCTTTTGTCCTCTTTCTGTCCAAAAACATGGCTTCCCTTTGTAATGCATGATACCCTGTACATTTAGTGACTCAGGAAACACATATAGATTAGATTCATTGGCATTCACTAGAAGCATTGCAGCTGAACCTTTTTTTTTTTTTTTTTAGACAGAGTCTCGCTTTGTAGTTCAAGCTAGTCCTGAACTCAGCCTAGAATTTAGCAATCCTCCTGCCTCTGCCACCTAAATGCTGGGATTACAGGTATGAGCCACCACATCCAGCACTGTGGTATGGGGTTCTGATTGGTGGTGGATGTGAGTCAACCATGGTGCATTGTTGTATGTGGTTACCAGGGATTGAACCTGGAACCTTGCACTTACAAGGCCACGCTAGAACCATTGAGCTAAATCCGTGCATAATCCATAGTAATATACAGATGCATGATGGGATATGGATATGACCAAGTCAACCTAACTGGATTCACGCCTCCCCCTTCCCATCTGTGTCTCATCTGCCAATTACATCCCTGTCTTCCCAGTAAGCCAAGAGTAGACCCAATCCTTTAACACAGGGATCGAGGAACTTCTAAGAGAATTTAAACCCATTTTTCATTTCTTTGGAAGTTGTTTCAGGCCCTCACTTATTTTTTCTGAATCACTGCTCTGAGGGACTTTAACTTATTATCTGGTACTGTATTCCCCATCATGCATCTGTATATTACTATGGATTATGCAGTTCATTGTTTTAATAGCACCTATATTTCCTGTGTCGAATTTATAACTACCTAAGAGATGGGTATACTGCAGAGTTACTTTCTATCCATCCTGTCCACCCCCCCCCCATTAATCCAACAGTGTGCTGAGACCTGTGCTGGGTTCAGGATTTCTTATTTCTGAGAGTTTAGCAGAGTGGAATCTTTTTCACTTAGAAACACAGCAATTCAGGTGCCAAGAAAGAAAATGTATAAGTCAGAGTTAATGATGGAATATGAGCCCTTAAACTTTCCAAGCTTTAAAACTGACGTAATGTTCCTTCCTAACACCTATCACATAGTGTTCCCTACATTTTTCAGATCTATTATATGTTTCTTTCTTTATATTAATTTTTGACAGTGTAACAAAAACAACATTTCTGAAATGATGGGGTCTTGGAGACCCAAAAGCAGGGAGCCAGATGGCTGGAACAGCAGGACACGTATCTTGTCAGGAGTGAAGAGGTAATTGTGAAGCAGTGGAAGAAAGGTGGGAGAGACTGCAAGGCGATAGCGAGGGAGAAAAGAGAGAGGCTGTGTCACTGTAATCCTTTTCATGAGAAATTTCTGTTGGGTTTAATGATATTTAGTTAATGGGTCATAGATATTCATTGGTTGATTTTGTTCCAATATGTCCCAGTATGTTGATAGATATGAATGATGTGGCCCTTTGGTGCAGAAGGTTAACTGCTTAGGAAAGGACTGCAGAAAAATGCAGTGTATAGGTGTAGGTGGAACCCCACCCTTCCACCTGTAGGTAGGTGTGAGATGGCGCCTTCTGCTCTGATGCTGAGCACCACCTCTCCAAGCCTTCTCACTTTTCTTTGCGTCTTCTCGGTGGTTTATGTCCTGTTTGTTCTTTTACATGACAGTCAGTAATTGTTGGGTTGTTATGTCTCTCAGCTCTTTGTTTCCTGTAGTGCCTCCTTCCAAATGAACCAGCTGGTAAACTCAAATCCACCCCCTTCTGATATTATACCTGGATTGTTTTACTCTCTTCAAGTCTTTCACCCTGACAGACCAATATTTCAGAAATTCTTCCTCCCTTCAACTGTTTTCTTGCTGAAGGGTATATGGGACTTCCTTGTTGCCTATGTTATCAAGCCTGTTCTTTTCTTCCTAGCTCTGGAAGCCTTCCTATTATATCTATCTATCTATCTATCTATCTATCTATCTATCTATCTATCTATACTATTTAGCATTTATCTCTAAACTATTGTCCTGTAAAGAAACTCCCATAAAGTGTGGTATTCCTGGTTCAGTCCTATGATTATAGTAAATTCAGCCTCTGAGCATGGAGCTGCTTCTCTCCTGGCCACAAATGACCTAAATGTGCTCAGCTTTCCTGTAGTCTATCCACCAAGCCCGACGTCTTCTGACAAGACTCTCAGAGAGGCAGACAGTTCATATTTGGACTCAATACCATCGAACCAAAGAACACCACAACGTGCTTCCTGTTTTGAAGGCTCTTAAATTAGTCCAGCATTCTCAACTTGTGCTCATCCAATGTTTTGAACATTTCCATTGATCTGAAAAATGGTTATGGCTCCTCCTTTGGGTGATTTTGAACAAATGACGTAACTTTTCTCTGCAACAAATGGGAATAACAGCAGAGCCCTATCTATCTGTCTGTCTGTCTGTCTTCCTAGCTATGAAGTACGTAGAACAGCACCTGATTAATTATAAACATTCATTAAACTTATTGTTATTTCGATTCTGTGATGCATAAGACACACTAAAGATACACAGTCTGACATGTGTTGTAATACTTTCATGTGTTTAGCTTGCTCCTCACAGAACAAGAGTGGAGCTTGGGGACATCAGGTCTTAGACCTTACTGTGGTGGAGCCACCATAGTGCATTGTGCAAAGCTCAAAGTCTGTTCTCAGAAGGTTCATGTTGGCCAAGTGTGACTTCACAGAAATATTTAGCCATTGACCATCACAGCCAGCGTGAAAGGACCCTGCGGGGTAGATAGGGTTGGTCTGAAAAGGAAGGTCAGACAGTGAAAAGGAAGAGTGAATGGTTATTAGGAGGAGAAAATATGGTCTTTTATTCCTGTCCAGGTTCACATAAAAAGTGATTTAAATGAGAAACTAATCCTGGCCAGAAGTAGTGCTGTAGTACCGGCATTCTAAGAGGCTGAGGCAGGAGGATTGCAAATTCAAGCCCAGCCAGGGTAATTTAGTGAGACTCTTTGTCTTCAAATAAAAGTAAAAAAAATTAAAAAGGACTGGGAAATGCAGCTCAAGGTGAAGGCTCTCTGTTTAATCCTCAATGCTAAAATAAAACAAGACAAGAAAAAAAAAAAGAAGAAAGAAACTAATCTTGAAGTTGGAGATAAAAGTGAATGAAGTACATTTGTTGGGCTGCTATTATTGTCTTGGTCCTGGGCTGCCTGTGCTCACAAGCACCACCTTATTTATTTCTCACAACAGCCCCAGGTGGTAAGAATTATTATTTGTAGGTCATGTACAGGCAGCTTGAGATTCAAGTTGCCAGTCTGTGCTCACACAGGTAGTAACTGGCAGGCTTCTGCTATATTATAGTTCGTGTGGCACTGGTGCTCTGACAGTTTCTAAGGAAGTCTGGCAAGAGTTATGTCATTTAACTGAACTTAATGAGGCACGTACAGCGCATGTGGCATGTTGGCAGTCACCACCTCCTTTTATTTGTGCTTCTGATTGGTTCACACCTTGCCTCCTGTGGGCCCTCAGCCTCCTATAATCTCAGCAGTGGCTAAGTAAATGGATTTGTTCTTGGTATATACCAAGGAGACATGATGTTCTGTTTTCTGGGCAAGTCCATAGAGTAAAAGCGTGTAAAGGGTGGTTCTGATTTGAGAGACATGAATAGACACTCTGCTGAATCTCTTTTCAGAAAACAGATCATCTAGATCATCTGGAATTTTCATAGTACTTCTTTATTGGTAAAGATATCAGAGGACCTCTTAGAAGACAGGCATTTAGGAAGGGGAACTTGCAGGAGCAATTATCAGCTACCTGTGGCCTTGCCTGTGATTTGGAGCCTGAATGGGATGAGAAGAACCACACGAACTTATTTTTGCAAGAGAGAGACTGAAAAATATGGGCACCAGAATGGGGCTCCTCAGTGGCGAGAGGGTGGAGATGGCTGCTCCCTGCAAAAAAAGCACCCATGTAACTGGTGACTGGCAAGAGATGGAGGTAAACTTTCTTCACTTGGTGTTGTTGGACTGAGTGTGGGCCAGGCTGTGGAAGGGCCCCCACCTGTGGGCTTCCCTGTTCACTAAGGCAGGTTAGGGTTAGCATCTCTTGACTTTATTTTGTTGGAAGATTCTTTTCCTTAGGGTCATTTTTTTTTTTTTTTCCAGTACTGCGGATCGAACTCAGGACCTTGCGCTTGTGAGGCAGGGATAGTGCCACTGAGCTACATTCCTGACCCTAAGAGTCAGTTTCTGTGAAAACTACACAGTTCTGCTTTTGCATCAGGCTGAGAATATCTTCGTTAGTCCAGAGCAGCCTGCTGTGTTTGTCCCCTGGAGATGAGCCTCAGTAACTGTCACATATTGTGACTCTGCAGTGATTGTCCTATAGGTAAGAAGATCCTTTCGGGCCCAGGGGCTCTTTATGAGGGGAAGAAAGTGAGAACGGTGGTGCACAATAATGCTCTCGCAGTGGTACCTGGGCCTTCTCCCATGTCAGAAATTCATCTTTCATCCCACCTTGTGAGGAAGAAAATAATGAAACCAACTATGCAGTCATTAAACAAAATGAGGCAACCTTGATTTCCAGTGTCTGAAAACCTGCACTGCGGTGGAGGTAGAAGAGAACATAAAAGAAATCTTTGGAACCTGCCAGTTGCATCTGTTTACTTGGGGCAAAATAACATGTACAATTACCTACCTTGATTACTCAGGTTATGGGGCAGGAGTGCAAAGAACAAAACCAAACATGGTATGCCCTTCATAACCTTACAGCCTATTATCTGAGAATTTGACCTTGTTAAAATTTGGAGCTGAATAAAACTGAGAATTATTGTGTAAAAATACTCTATCCTGGACCTGAGCTCTGTGTGAAAATTGCTCATTCTTTTTTCTCAAGGTAGAGACAGAATGAGCGTAATAGCACTCTTCAAAATGTGGGTCTAAATTTAAATGTGCACGTCAGTACTGCAGAATGAGATTTGTTTTGGTATATTTGTCTCTATATACATTTTGATTATTTTCATCCCTGTTGCTCTCTCCTCCTTTGCTCTCCCAAATGTACATTTAAATAAAGGTGCAGTGGTTTTACATGAAAGTGTGTGGTAGACCTGTGCGGCTGGATGAAGAGAAGGTCAGAGTTCTAAGCAAGGATCCAGAAACCTACGTGCATAAAGACAATTGGCAAAAGGGCGTCATTAAAGAACGAGACAGTCCTCATGGTGGGAAATATTTAACATGTACTCCTTCTGCTTCATTTTTCTTGATGGGTTCTTAGTTCCATGCATTGCTCCACTTATGTGAGTAATCTCTTGTCTCATAAAAGTAAAATCAGACTTGGAAATTTCCAAAAGGAAACATTTTGTAAAGGATTAATTTACCCTCATAGCAGAATCTGAAGGCAATAGACACAGACAAAAGTGTATGTCATCTCTGCAAGTGCAAGGCCAGGAAAAAGGGAATTTTATCACGTTCTTTTTTTTTTTTTTTAACATTTTTAAGTCTGGAGTCATACTGTAATTACCAGAACATAATGAATTTCTAAAATCTCTTTAAATGTTTCTACATTTGTTCATATGATATAATATGAATTATGTATGTAGAATATATATAATATATAAATATAAATATATATGTAATATATAAAATATTATATATATAATGCAATTCTATAACTTCTATGAATCATAATCAGGGCTCCTGGTGTTCATCACCATTTTTAAACAAAGAAAGAACTGAAAAAAGAAAGAAAAACATAGTCTAGAAAAGAATGTTCCAATAAAATCTATGGTAGTGGAAATGTTTTCTACCTGCTTGTCAAACACTGTACCCTATGGTAGCTATAGACAGCATTAAGTATATGAAATGGGTCTACTTTAACTAAGGAACTGACTTTTCAATTAAATATTAATAAAGACTCTCACTTATAAGTCAAAGAAAGTGAAACTCAGATTTACTTAAGATAAAGGGGGATTTTTGGCTGTGGTCGCAGGCATGCCTAGATTGTTGAAGCCATTTTATTCCATTTCTCCCTCTTTTTAAAAATTGCCTGTGTGGCCAGTATTCCAGGTGACATGAAATGTAGTATGTATTCACCAAGAGTTGCACACATATTCTACAGCTGAGCAGCACTGATAAAGGAAAGAATACTTATCAGATACCTCTCCGAGAATTCTGAAAAACTCTTAGATATGAGTTTCTTTGGTGTTTGCCCACATCTGAACTAAGCCTAGTGGTTGGAGATAGAATATATTGGCAGACTAAGGCTTATCAGTCTCACCAAATTATATGGGCTGGGAAGACCAGAGACTATTTCCACAAAGAAAAGTCAAAGTGAAATGTGGACTACAAACAGCAAGAAGCAGATACTCTTCATTGTTTCCTTGACTCCTTGATCTTCTGAAGTCTACTTTTTACATAATACTGGGGCAGGATTGTTTAGCTGTCCACATGGTTGGGGCCTTCCTTGTAGAGATGAGTTTGGACTGAGAAGCAGACACTTCACCAGAGATAAAGTGTAGCAGGGCCTCTTCCTCTTTTTCTCTTTGTAAGAGACATTTTGTGGCTCATTTTTCTTAGTGGGATGTGAATAAGAATTGTTGAGTAAATTCCTCCCATACTCAGTTTCCACTCTGCTAGCTGGATTTAATTCCCCGAGTCATCTTATGTGCCGGGCACTAGCAGAATCGAGGCCTCACTTGGCCCTGTGGAGAGTCACTCAGCCTCTCCCTTTCCTCTTCCCTCATCTGATTGGCTTTGCACATGAAGGAGACTTATGCTCCTTTGTTTCATTTCCCCCAAGACACCATCTTAATGATGTTTCATTTTACATTAATGCAGAGTCCTCTTTCTCACCACAACACCTTCATTCATTACTTTGTTTTCGATCACAAAGCTCCATGACATCTTTTTCTCAACACTCATCTTCATCTTCAGAAGCTATTCCTTCCTCTTTCTGACAGTCTTAGCTCGTGGTAACAGTTTCACATTCACTGCATTGGCTTATGTTATTGTCATCTCATTAATTACAGTGGTTTGAGGGGGAGACATCCTGCTCTGGCCTGGTATTCCTTCTCTACCTCTGTCTCCCTACTGCTGTTACTCACCCACTCCCTCCCACACTTTGGTGACAAGGTTCAGCCAAGGAATGTCTGCATAAAAGGACTGGGAGACATTATCTAACTTCTATATTTTGTCTGATTGGTGTGAGGTCCTGACATATTAAGATTTAGCTTTATTAACATCTATACTAGAAACTGAAATGCAGTGTGGATATTTATCTGATAATAATGGTACAAAGGAGGAAGGAGTAAATGAAACTAAGCTGATATGTTACTAAAATTAAGTCCGTATTAACCTGAAGTCTGTAGTCCTAAATGAGGGAAATACGTTATAAACTCTAAAATGAACACAAACTGCAGTATTAACAATAATAACAATAAGAAACTTAAAAATATGCCCCAAACCCTAATGGGATTGTAATGGGTACAACATACTCAAAATATTTAATACAGATGGCAACAGTAAATGAAAAATAGGAACAAATGGAATGAAATATGTGAAAACAAATAAATTCAACTTATTAGCATTAATAAAATTTGAAATATGAAATCAAAAGCAGATATGTCCATCAAATAGGAGGACAAACAAATTCATCTATGGCAATAATTCCACTATATGTAAGTGGAGTAAAAAGAATGGATAAAATAGCAAGACTTAGCTATGTATTGTGCTCAAGAAACACTACAGACTTTAGATTCGAAAACAGTTAAAGGCGTTTTGCCTAAAGGGAGAGACACGGTGTGAGCCAGCACTTGGTGCTCAGGAAGCTACAACTGAGCGCCGCTCTGTGGGAAGGGAGAGGTGAGACTGGTGGAAGGCGAAGTGGGAACGTAGTTGATAGGGGCCTGACAAAAGTGGTTTACGTGTCACCTACATGACATGGGGCATGTTTGCTCCTGAGCAAACTCATTATGACACTTGAAAAGGTGGGGCAGGGGACAGACACAATCATATAGTCTTAGAGGAAATAGGTCATAGTAGGGAGAAAAAGAGGAGGAGGAAGAATAAGCTAAGTAGCACAGGCCTAGAGGCCCTTGTAGGTATTGTATGTATACTTGTTGGCTGGTTTGCTGTAAATATATGGATGGCGTAATCTGATTCCATGTGCTTCATACTAAAAATAACTTACTTAAAGCCATTTTCCCATATAATAATTAGTACGTTTGCACAGAGAAATTATAATTAATTTCATATTGTGTCCATTTCAAATTCAAGACTTTGGTAACACTTTGGAATGCTTGGGTTATGAAAACTTTCACAGTTTGGGTCTTCACAGTACAACTGCTTTTACAGTTCTTGGTCTATAAGGGTGATTATTGAACTTTTACAATGCTGAAAACATAGAGACCATGGTCCCATATCCAAGAGCTGTATTTCTGGGATGGGATTCAAAATTCTGCATTTTAGCAAATCCCCAACCTGATATTAGTTCAGGAATCTGTTGGACCCTATTTTGAGTGTGTAGTTTCAGAACTTCTCCCTGGGCCCCTTCTCTGTGTATTATATGACAATCTTTTCACATGTAGAGGAATCTCATCTTTAAATCATGACATTATTCTGAAACTTAATGACCTAAAATTGTCAGAAAGAAAGACATGCCAAAATTGATTAAAATGTCACAGATCAACAAAACTTTCCATGCCTTTTAAACATTGGAAGTGTTATCAAACAGAAATAAATGTTAGGCAACAAAATACAAATCAGTTACTTGAGGAGCTGCCAAAAATATTTTGAGAGGTAAGATTTAGATGACACCATTCAATGCCAAATTTAATTTCATCAGTATGCAAGGAAATCCATATCTTACCAGCCTCCCTGAGTCTGGAGAAAGAACAGGGGCTTTGAAAGCTGACCCAAACTTGAATCCCAGAACAATTTTTCACGAGTTTATTTCCATATATAAAGGTGCTACTTTGGCCTTTCTGAGATTTGAGTGTCTCGTGTAAAATCGGCAGCAAGAATACAACCACTCAGGATGAGGAGGAGATTAAATAGAAAAGTGCACTGAAAACACTAGATACAAGGATGTGCTTGATAAATATCTTTTTCTTTTGAAACATATATGTAACTTCACACATATGAAGCACCTTGTGATTCATAAGGGAAAGGGCCTATTTTAATAGGCCAGAAAATTTTATTACTAGATGGTAAAGTAGCCCTAGCAGCGTTAGAATTCAATTCAGTGCCCTTTCCTGTTTCAGAGGGCAGCAACTCTCCTTCCTGAGGTGGGAAGGGGAGGACAGCTCCAGGACCTTGTGGCCTGCTCGGCGTGAGGCTGTTTTGGGGTGAGGCATTTCTGTCTATATTAGAGATTCTTCAGTCCTGGAGAATCTACCCTGCACACCCAACGTGATCTAACCATAAACATGTGTCTGTCTTCCCTGCCCTGACCTCTACACTTTGAGCCTTGCAGCCAACTTTGCTGAGAAAGACTTTGTTAATTAGCACCAAGTGCATAGGAGAATTGATGCAAGGCAATGAATCATGGTGCTGACATTTTAAATGTGAGCATGGTAGATGTTCTAATAAACTTGCAGGAATAATTTTTACCTGGCACTATTTCTGAAAAGACTCAGGTAGCGTGAACACATTCAACAATAACAACAACAAAAATCTCATGGTGTCCACACAGAAAAGTGTTCAAATTGCTTTTAAAATTTGGAGTGAAGGAAGTTGATTGTGAAGTTTACAGCAGAAGGTTTCATACCTTTGAATACATTCGGACTAGAAGATAAAAATGAACATTTTCTTCACTGAATGAAACAAACTGATGTGGCCGTGGCTGTTGGGGAGCTCCAGAGACAAAGCTAGAGGAAGGGTAGAGAATGAGAAGACCAAATAAACAGCAGGAGGTGAGGGTGATTCATTTTGAGTTCGGAAAATTTTGCATTTATTGTTTGTTTTGAAATTGATGTAAGTATCAATTTATGACTTATTTTTGCATGTTGGAAATCTGAAATTTGGATGTCTTTTCATTGTGAAGAAAAAAGTGGTTATAACTCATTTTAAGAGCCCGAACAGGATAGGTACTATCTGTTAATTTATAAATCTAAAGAATCAGAAGTTTAGCCTCAAACTACAGGAAAATTTATACCAGTAAACAGCTTTACAGATCATCTTTCCCTCTTTTCATTTATTACCTTATTGTAGGAAGCAGGTAATTTTAGAAAAAAAATCGGTATTGAAATAAAGAACAGAGCCAATCAAGCCATACTAGACAGACAATTTAGGATTTTAGGAACTTTAATTTTATAATTCTACTTAGATTATGTCTGAGGCGTACGTAAATCTATGTTCCAGGTCAACATAAAGTTCTTTGCTGTGAAGTCCCAGTTTCTTCTAATAACCGTCATTCAAGTGTGATTTTTGGTTTTGGCTGAAATACCATCGAGGAAATTGCGTTTTCGATATAAATTAGCTTAAAGTTACAGGCTGTACATAGATATGATATTTGAATTGCTTGAGATAGTCAGGAAAGGCAGGTTGATGGGAATGTCTTTAATTTTAACAGAAAAGCCAGGACCAAATTAAAGCTGACCATATCTGGTAGCTTATAATTACCTTTATTTTTCTTAAAACAACTCAGTAGCTTAGCAGTCAGGATACCTTCTCACATCAGGACAACATATCAGTCCTGTTAGGAAAGAGCAGGGGTAGACCTGTGCATGCGGTGGTGGGAACAGGCAAAAAGGATCAAAGAAAAAATGTAGCCGTTCGTATCTCAGAAAAATAAACCAGCTATTTCACTTTGCTTTTTGGAAGAGGTACTGCGTCCAGCTACTTATTTTATGTGTAAGTATGATATCAAACATACACATTTTTTAATTGAAATAGAGGAAATGCCACTTTCCTTAAAGAATTTTCACGGCAAGAAATTCCGTGTAGACTTCCCTTCCATCGCAGAATGGAGAATATGACATTTTCTTTCTAAGAAAAGGAGCAGTTGTGAGGAGTAGGAATAGCTTCCCTTGTTCTGTCGCTCAGAAGTTTGAAGTCGCCAATTTTACCATTTCTTTAGTGTTCTGCTCGAGTTAAGTACACTATAGATGAATTTGCAGACGCCGAATCATACATAAGAGACACAGTTACAGAAAGCTGTTAGAGGTTTTATAAAACTGCGAGTCTGAATTTTGGTAAGCCACCAGGTTGTAGCCGAGTCCCTCCGGCCCTGCTCCGCGGTGGGTGACAGCCTCACGCGGGCTTCCGAGGCCTGCGCGTGTCCCGGCCTCTCTTCAGTACCTTCATCTCCGCCCCCAGGGCTGGGGGAAATCGCCCTTAGGTTTTCTCAGTACTCACAACTGAGACAGAGCCCCACTGGCTTCTCTCGGGTTTGAGAAAAACATCCTTGGCCACTTTTGTGGTAAAATCAACGTCATGATAAAACCGTTCAATTCAGGATGAGGATTTTTACTTTGCTTCCTTGCACTGAGGTCATTTCATATACAACTCCCACCTGAAAACACCTTTCTAAATTGGGAAAATCATTTGAATAATCGCAAGGTGTTCAAATACTTTAAAATACTAACCTCTCTCATGGAATACATAGGAAGCAACAGAAACAAATCTATTTGTTTAATGTTTCCAAAAATGGGGGAAGTTAGGGCCCCTCTTGAATTCTCTCTTCTCTTCTCTCCTTCTTCCTTTTGCTTTTCCTTCACTCCTCTGCAGTCTTTTCCGTTTCTTCCCGTCCTTATCCTCTCTTTCCTTCTTTTGCTCCCAACCCTCCTATATTTAATTAAAATTTTAAAAAAATGAAAATTAAAGCCATCCTAAGTATCAAAGGGCTTTCCTGTAAACAAAGACTTTCTTACTTGCTACTTGGAGTTCTTAACCCAGAATAACATTTAAATTAAAAAAGTAAATGTAGAGATCGGAAGTATTTTCTATACTTGCGGACAAAGGAGCTCCAAGCATTTTAAATATATTTTGATCATATTTATTAAGGATCAGAAGATTTGAGAGCTAGTTTTAAAAAAACCCTCTAAGATCTAAAATCACTGCCAAAGGCCTTTTCATTTTGAAAGAATAAACAGGATTATGAGAATAGGTAACTATTTCCTCCAGGAGCTGTAAATGCAAGTCATTAAGAAAGTTCACCCACACATTGGAATTCATTTCTTATAAGGTCTGTTTGATAATTATTCTTTCTAAGCACGACAACGAAAACTGAACAGATGTTTAGGTAGATAAGAAGTCTGATGGATAAGATATAACGAATCTGTTCTTTTCACTGTTTTTAATAAAAATGAAATATCTGATGGTAAGATTTCTTCAAGATTCTCAATAGGAATATGTTCCCTAGATTAAAGGAGGAAAAAAAGTGGTATAGAACTTGATGTGATGCTAGGATAATGAAAAATGTATCACTTAACAAGGTTTGCATTATTCAGAGTTATGCCCATGCAAGCGCGCTCTCTAATCCCCAGCCAGCACGTTGCTTGGTAACCGGTTACCTGCACACCTGCTCTGCAGCTCTAAGAGACAGTACACGTATGGTTATTGGCCGTATTTAACACTGAAGAAAGAGATAGAAATCCAACAAATATTAATATTTTATACAAGAATAGATCTTTTACCTTATTATTGCATTGACTGTTTAGCCAAAGATTTTTTTTTTTAATCAGAAGAATTGCTGCTCTCCCATTGCCTTGTCACCTCCCCAGGAGCGTGAGAGAGGACTTCAGTTCCTTTCAGAGCATCTGTAATCAACTCTGTTTGCTGCAGACAACAGATGCTACCATTAGGAGGGATTTTGCACTTAGGGAAGAGGGAAGGCTGAATGGTGCATTTTAGTTTATGAAAGATTCCAACTGTGGAGGCAGAATCATTCTAGAGTCGGTCTGACCTCAAGGGTCTGTCTACACAAAGGCTTGATGAACACAGCCCTAGAAATATCAGTCCCTGTGATTAGGCTGTGGTGTCGCTGGATTGTTCCTGATTATGTCCCTCTTGAGTTACAGTAAAGAACAGTTCTACCACTGATTGTGATGCAGTGGCCCTGTAGGGGACCCTCAGAGCCAAGCTTTGGTACCAACATATGAAGTTCATGCATTTTTTTCCTATTAGAGGGCTGATTGCACACCAGGCATTTAAGTCTCAGCACTGCTACAAAAGATGTCCCAAGGGTCTCACAGTCATTTTCTTTAGCTGTCGATAGGATCACAAGTATTTTTTTTTTTAAAAGAAGAGTTGGAAGTTACATTTAGAGGTCAATTAGTTCATTGGCTCTTGGTTCTTCCAGCACATTAAAATCACCCAGAGGATTCACATCAGTGCTTTGCCCCATATGTAGAGATTCTGATACTTGTTTTAGGGTAGGATTTAGTCTACATGATAAGGAGATAGAATAGGGACAGGTGTGCTCTAACTGATGGTTGTTCATTTAAAAGGAAGCAGCAGGAGAGAAACAGTCATACTTCTACTCCAGTAGTTACCATCCTTTTATCCCAGGATTAGCAATAACCATTGGGATGAAGCTTTTCCAAGTGGAGAGGACAAGGTGTCTAGATGCCCCTCCAAAGCCTCGTGCAGACCTGGGGCACTCTTCAGAAGTGGCCGGATCTCCAGTGTGCTGGGATCCAGGGTGTGTTGTTACTACATCAGTGCCCTGACTGAATTGGCGGAGTTCTGGCCAGGATTACGGTTGTGAGTGCTACACTTGCCCGGGGTAAGTACCCTGCATAAAATCTAGGGGGCAGAGAGCGGTTTTTTGGGTCATCATCTACCTGCTTTGCTTTGGACTATTCCTCTCCTGCCAGGCCCACCTGCCTTGGAGCCAGCAGACTATGGACTGAAACTTCTGCAAACTCTGTGCCAAGTAAATCTTTCCTTCCTTCACCTGTGGGTATCAGGGCATTTTGTGTCAGCAGTGAGAAAAGCAACTCAGCCAGGGAAGAGCTGTTGCATTAGCACACTCCCACCTTCTGCTTCTGTCACTTCTTGGAGATCATGGTGGAGCCACACAGGGCAGTGATTTGGTAAGAAGACTCTAATGTGCCTCAGATGGGTCTCAACTAAATTAGCTTCATGTCATTCCCTTCCATAGACTACTTGCTCTGGATCTGTTTTCAAATGTATGTGACAATGGCATGTTGCCTATGTCCTTATGTGCGCTACAGAACTGTATTTCAAAACCTAAATCTTAACATTACAAGGATGAATCCAAACTGAGTATCAATCCCTTCTACAATGTCGAGGGAGAAATTAAAATCTTCAGACCATAAAATTCAGAAGAATTCAAGTCCCAAACCATATTTTCTTGCTACATTGATTTAAGATCTAAGGAAGGTAAAATCAATATTCCATCCTCCTCAATTTGTTATTTTGATCAGTCTTAGTAAGAGCTGTTCTTGATTCTAGATAGATTTGGAGAATTTCCAAAAACAGTGGCCCAGGCAGAATCTAGGCAAAATTGAAAAGTTCTATCCCTCAGAAATTGTCCTGACAGAATTCCAAGTCTCCCTCTCTTGTAGAAAATTTAAAGAGTTGAAGGATATTCAAAATAATTGGTTAGATAATAAGTCAATCTTTAGCCTAGGAGCTATTTTCCTCCACTGATAGCAAAATTGTATTCCCAGAATATATGATGTAGAGTTATCACAGATTCAAGTACAAAATGCTGTAGGAATTGGAAGAGAGCCCCCCAAAAGAGAAGGTCTTCAGCTTCATCAGAAAGCTACTCAGCTAATATCTGAAACATACAACTTGAGACCTTAAACACAGTAACGGAGGGAGAAACATACCCTTAAGAGGTTGGCACTGGCAGCTTAGTCTCCCTGTGGGAAAACAGCACCTACACACCGTGTCCTTCCTCTGGCCTGCTACTTGAAGCATTGATGCCCTCTAGCAAGGAGTGAAATATTCCAAGGTGGCAGGAACTATCATCCCTGAATTCTAGTAAAGCTATTTTAGCCTTTCTTACCCCATGAATTCAAATTCTGCTGATTTCTTTTCCCAGTTTGTTTTGTGTACCTATGGAAGCACTAACATTTTAAACCCAGACCCTCACTGAACTCTGTTGTAGGCATGGAGACTTCAGTTGTTTTGCAGTTAAAGGGAGAAAAAGATTGTTTTAATGATTCCATGTCTTGCATGTGGCCTCCATTGTCTGTTTTGGTTCCTTTGTTCTCTTTTGGTTCCTTTGTTGAGGCCAGGGCTCTGGGGAGGGACCTGTGATGCTTGTGGACAGAGACACCAAGAGCCAGTATCGTGCATGAGGAGGAGCACACACGGCCTCTAATCCAGAACCAGCAGTTAGAAGCCAACTGCACAACTATCAAAACTGGTCACAGAGACCATCTAAGCTGCCGTAGCCATCAAATGGCCCCAAACCATGGTCTATACCTTACTCTTAACTGCCACCATTTTATCTTCTTTCTTAATGTTCTCAGTCATGCCCCAGGTATTGAGGTCATTTTCTAAAGTTCTTAAGCCCTCTGGCCATGCAGAATAGAAAGTGGTGCCTAACAAGAACTTCCTTCCAAGGGAGAAAAAGGGGATTTTTTTTTCCTACCAAACTCACTATTAGGTAAAGTGTTATAGATTGAAGAGAATGAAAATAAAAGGGCAGAGACAGAAGCCAGGAGTTTTATATTAATCGATGTCGTTTCATGTTTCAGGGAACACCAGGATCAGAAAGATGTTCCTTTCCTAATGTGTGACACTTTTTCACTCGTTCTGTGCTCAGCAGAGTTGCTAGTCTTCTCTAACTCTGCCTCCTAAATATCTTGTGTGCCTGTCTCTTCTACTCCATTTCCGCGTCTGCTGCCCAAGTCAGGTCTTATTTTCTCTTTTTCCTAAGAAACAGTCTTTATTCCTGGGATGCTGGTCTTTGTGCTCTGCTCTTCCCCTATCCACTCACCACCCCTGCAAACACATGCATCCAAAACTGAAGGATCTCTGCTACAGATCACAAGCCTGTCACTTTGTTGTTCATATCCCATGATATCTCTCCATGCCTCTTGTTTCTCAGGGGCTTCTCATTTCCTAAAAGATACTGTGTCAGCCCCTGTGGTGAGTGTCCAAGATTCTTGATTATTCAAAAGTTGGTTATGTCTGTGAACTCCCAGGAACGAGTGTTAGTTTCAACTCCATTGACTAACTGTCATATCTCGAGCTTGTAATGTGACCTCTGAGAGCCTCTCTCACCTCATCTGTGAAATTAGGGTAATAATAGTACTTTAAAGATTGAAGGAGTCAAATAAAATAATCCACTTTAAATATCTATTTCTGTACTTGGTACATAATAAATGCCGGGTGATGAATTACTGTTCTTATCTGGCCTTGCTACTCGTGGTCACTTATCTTGTAGGGTCTGATCTGTTCAAGCTGTGTTTTCTTCTCCATCCTGACACATTGCTCAGGTCTTGGAGTCTCCAGCCCCGGTTTCTGTTGGATTGTATGAGCCATCTCCCCTCAGGGCAATGTTTCACTTGTTCTTTATAGTCTGCCATATTGTTTTGTCTTTGGTGGACAGAAGTAACTGTCTCTTTTCTTGGGCTCCCACTCTTCAGTGTACTTGAGTTTGATAAAGCAAGCGTCTCCATTCTCCTAAGCTGTCTGTGTACTTCTTGAGGCTTGGGACTGGTATTTCTGTCTGTATCTCCTAGTACCCAACACACATGGAAATTGCTGAGAAATTTTTCCTGAATGAATTCCTGAATGAATGCACATAAGAGGCAAGGCTGTTTCCAACAGGAAATTTCATGATTTTAAGCTGTGTCCATGTGGTGTTTTATGGAGGAGCAGCCCTTCAATTTTTTGTCTGGTGCAATTCAGTGTAAACTTTAAGTGAAAAAAAGAATATTACTGTTTTCACTTCAAATTACTTTAAAAAATCTAAACTCAAGAGATAAGACTTTTTAAACCTGTACTAATATACTGTGGGTGTAGAAGGAAGGGGAGGATAATTTACATCTAACCTTTTAGCTACCTTCTTTGTTGAAATAACTTTTCTAAAATTAATGATATAGCTGATGAAATCTCTCAAATAAAGTGCAATGCTGCACTAAGTTTCCTAGTCTTGAGGCAAACAACTCTTAGATACTGATGTTTAGAGTTGATATTTTTTAATTTAAAAGGTCAGTTGGTTTATTTTCATGTATTTAGCAACAGTTTACAAAGTGATCTCTTAGAGATGTCATTGTATTAATTTTCATGGCTTTAGTAATTGTGAACTTTATATTTCCTTGGGAAGCAATTAATACATTTAGGAAATTCTTGGGTTTCATAAACAGTTCCAGTTAAAGTGTATTGATTTGGCAGTGTTTTTCTCCTTGGTATTCATTTGTAAAACCAATAAGCAACTAGGGTGGCTTTGTGTAACCTGAATGCGAGCAAAAATGGGACAGCCAAAGAGGAGATACCTTTTTCCCCTTAGAAGTTAATTAGTTCCACCTGTATCATTAGCCTGTAAGCACCTAGAGGGCAAGGATAATGGCTTCTTCATTTTTTTTAAATCTCACCTAGGGTCTAGTTGAGTTCCTGCACGTAGAAAGAACAGAGCCTGTTGTCCACAGCAGGAAATTTGCAGAAGTGGAGGAACTTTTCCATTGGCTAGCATGAAACCCAGAAGTATCAGCACAGGCCTTGGGGTAGAGGCTCCCTAAGTGTAGGAAACAGAACAAAGACAACTTCTGAGGGATACCTGGCTCTAAGTAGGGCATGCAGGCACAGCCCAAACACCCTTCTTTCTAAGAAGCCTAGGAATGGGGAGGGGGATCTGGTCAGAAGACTTCTGGAAGCAGCACAATTCCTTGTGTATAATGAGGTTGAGTCAATCTTTATAGTAACTTGAGATGTTCCTAAGTCTTAGGTTAAAAATTATGGTGAAAAGTAATTTTGATATTTTCTTATTTCTCTCTCTCTCTCTAAATTATAGGTTTCCTAAATTATAGGACCTGGCCTCATGTGGTACATAAGGGGACCTTGATACTTGAATGGAGGTGTCAGCAGGCCCAGAGGCCTTGGGGGCAATGGCCGGGTTTCTCTGCTGGTCCTGTAGACCAGCAGAACTGTGGGGAGCAGTGGTTAAGATCAAGGATTCTGGCTCTGGCTGGAAGGCCAGATCCTTGTCTTGTTGATCACCCTGGGCCACTTGCCTAACCTCTGTGCCTTGGGTTTTCAATTTCAAAAGGGGGCTTATAAGTACAGTTATAGTGAGGAAATTACTACCATTCTAATGGCTTGACCAGGGCTCCTGTAAAACAGAAGTTTTAACAAAAGAAAAATAAACAAGCTTATTAATCCAGTTGTAGCATCTGTAATGCATGAGAATATTTGGAAATGAGTGACTTGAGATAGTGCTTTAGAAGCCCAGCTTATACAGTATCTTCAACTAGAGAGATTTTTAGAGAATGGATAACACAAAGGGAAAGGAAGTACATCCTCCAGCAGTGTCAAATTATGGACAAACAATTATATGGGAAGCTAATGGTCGATAAAGTCTACTGAGTGAAGTTGGTTATATAACCCCTTCCCAGGCCATCTCCAGGTTGATAAATCACTCCATCTGGTAATGAATTGTGTCCTTCCTGAGAGATGAGGGGAGAGATAACTTTGTAAACTTATATCCTATTCCTTCTCAATAGTCTTCAGCCCAAAATAATACACTTGCCAAAGGGGCATGCTTTGGGGCAGTGTAACATGCAACCCTGGGAATACCTGCTGCATAAGGTTGCTCTGAAGACTGTGAGCTGAGGTATGTGCAGATGGCGTAGAACTGTGGCTAGCACATAGCAAGTGCCACTGAAGGGTAAGCCACTCTTATTGCTAGCTCTCATGCCCTGTAGAACTCTTCATCAAGGCATTATGCAAGAAGGAACAGTCACAATGGAAAAGACCAAGGAGACCCAGGATGATACCTGATCCCTGTGTGAGCCCTGTGATTCTCATGAAACTTAGTAATGGGAGGTGACCACCAGCCAGGGCTAGATTTCTCACCAACCTGGCAAAGAAAGACTGAGGCAGTTTTAATTTGAAGTAGAAGACTAAAGAAATGTGATGTTTCCCTAGTGTATTGTGAAGCAAATTCTTTCTGGTTGTGTGTACTTAGGGGCCTATAAGAAGCTGTAAATTGCTGAAAGATAGATCCAGAAGTGGGGATATATAGCAACGAATGGTGAAAAGGTGAGTAGAGATCAAATCAAGATGGACTTACGGTGCCCTTCTAATGACCTTGGCTCTTATTCTGTAGTTGCCAGGGAGCCAGAGAAGGATTTTTAAGCAGAGGTAACATAATCCGATTACTTTAATAACTTTGCTGGCAGCAGGAGCATAGAAATAACATTGTCAAGACCAGAGAGAAAAAGCAATCAGGTAAGAAGACTTTGCAACACTTCTGAAAGGAAGAATAGGACCAGGATTAAGAAATAGACAGCAGGGACAAGGAAGAGATAATGGATTTGAGACACAGATAAAAAGATTTGGATCTGAAATTGTGGACAGGTAAGTTGGGTTCCCACCTTTGGATATAGGGGCAGATTCAGAAGAAAGAAACTTTTGTGGGAGGACAGTCAGTTCACTTTGGCTCCTGTTAGACTGGAGAGGCCTATGTACAAGTAGAAGATTCACAGTGGGCAGAGGTCGAAAATGCATTTGTTTTGTTGTTGTTGTTGTTTTTGGAGACAGGGTCTTGCTTTGTAGTTCAGGTTGGTCCTTAACTCAGCAATCCTCTTGCCTCTGCCTCCAGAATGCTGGGATTACAGACATGAGCCACTCTGCCCAGCACTGTGGTATGTGGTACTGATTGCTGGTGGGTGTGATTACCACACCCAGTATTGTACGTGGTCATCACAATGAACCTAGGACCTTGCAATTGTAAGGCAGATGCCTGAACCACTAAGCTAAATGCCTGGCCGGAAGGTGGAATTGTTATCAGGATGGAGATGCCTGGAGAATACTGGAGTCACTGAAAGCAAGGGATTAAAGTGAGAAAAGGCTCATGTCAGAAGTGAGGAACTCCTCAAGCCACGGCAAGCATCACTGTGAAGGAAACCTGGGCCCATCGCACAATATGGGGAAAGGGGAGGTGCTGACGAGGAGCGAGGGAATGGGCTTCTATAGGTCTCTTCTGTAGATCGCATACTGAGTTCATATCTCAAATCATGATGAGAATGGAGATTTGAAGAACCAAGGACATTTGTCGGTTCACGTCAGTAAACTAGTTAGAGGAGAAGACACGGTTCAGTGAGTCACAGAAGCGCTCGAAGTGTGGACGTGGAGAGATGAGAGCAAAGCCTGATGGGAGAGAACTTAGATACGAAGGGAAGATGAAGACTGAAGCTGGAGAGGTCTCCTGGGCCCAGCGGCACTGTTTTCCCAGCCCTTATCACTGTGAAATGATTATCTGGAGACAGAGAACACTTGACAACTCAAATATTCTATATTTAATGTCTGTTGCTTGTAGAATATTCTCTAGCTCAAGTTTCTAAAAGTTACCAGTGCAACTTTCTTTAAATTTCCCATAAGGTGACATGACTGAGATATTAAATGAAGAATCCATATATATAATTGACATTTTCATTTTGTTTGGATCAAATTTTGACCTTTATGTTTTCTATAGTATGTTTTATTCAACATATTAAGTGGCTCTCTGGGAACTTCCTCTGATTGCATGGCTGTGTGTATTTTGTCTCCTTTTGAAACATGCATTTAAATTGCATATTAAAATACACATTTTATCCCTCAGCACAGTTCAGAATCCAACCCATTAGTTAAGGGCTGAATGGTGACGAAATCTATTTTTATGATTCAGGAGAGCACATGTTTCATGGGAAAAAGAAGCAGAGTTTTTATTTTGGAGAAATGGTGAAAGCACTGTGGGAGGCATATTTGGGATAATTGTAAACATAGTTTTTCCTTGCACGAATGAACCTTAGATGGTTAGTTAGGAATATTCTGAAACAATACAATTATCAGGGAGAAAACACTCAGAAGCCTCATTGGACTCAGTGGTTTCTTTTATTAACTGTAACACCTGCCGTTTCACAGCCCACACTGCTGTCTCCAGACAGGAAGTGAAGGGGGTCCCATGACAAGTATTGGGCTAATTTAAACCTCCAAATGATAAAATAACAATCAAACTGTGTGCAGCAACTTCCACTGTCTGGATTTGTCATGTGAAAGTGATTTTAGTTTTCTCAGAATGAAATGCATTTGATCCGAATTCTTCATTTAACGAATATTAGTGCAGTAGCCTTTATGGACCAGACACCATATTAGGAGCCAGAATTATAGTAGAGACTTAAAAGAACCAGTTTCCTGCCCTGATCTTATTAATGGTTTCTTGTAAATCAACAATCCTAAAAAAACTAAAAATATGTATGAAGAATAAAGGAGAAAACCCAGAGAAGTATAGTGACACGCAGAAGTCAGGGGTGTGGACCTAAATATATCAACCCTGCTTATTACTTTAATGTCACGTGGTGTGATAAACACACTGACTTAACATTCCTGATATCTCCTCCCTGTGGAGGAGCGTTTATCACATGTCCCACTTGACCTCTGCTTTAACCTCACTTGCTCTTGCAGAAGGCAAACTTTAAATTGATCTGGAATAATTATAATTCAACAAAAATAGTATCCAGAAAAACAGTACACAGTACTCTTTTGAAGTTAGAATCTAACCTGAAAAATGGGAGACTCTTTTTCCTCTTCTCTAAGAATTTTGATAGTTTTACTAACTGATTATAGACTGCTTTTTATAGGTAGATTTGAGGAGAGAGCACGTGGACACATGTAAAATATTCGAAGATTGCCGAGTGAATTTTAAGGTGATGTGGAGGGGTTTAGTTCATTCGTGTTGCTGTAACTAAATAGCTAGGATTGGTTTATGTGTAAGAATAGAAATGTATTCTTCACAGTTTTGGAAGTTGAGAAGTATAAGATCAGGCACCTGCAGATTCAGTGTCTGGTGAGATTCTAACTTATGCTTCCAAGATGGCACCTGTGGGTACATCCTCTGGGGAGAATGAATGTCCTTATCTCTTCTCCCAAGGGAAAATGAAGCTCCCTTAGTTACCTCCAGCCCTTAGTTAAGGTTGCTAATTCCACTCGTGAGGCCTCTCTCCTCGATACTTGATCGTCCTGGAGGCTCCGATCTTTTAATACTTCCACATAGGGTGCTAAGTTTGAACCCATTAATTTTGGAGGGACACATGCATTCAGACATAACATGGCAGTGGAATCATGTACCCAAGGATGTATGGTATCCCTGGTGAGGATGGACATACATGAAAAAGGAGACATCAGTGGGGAGCCAGCTTGGGTCTAAATAGAGCAAGCAGGAGTCTGAGTTAGATGCTGGTCTGATGGCAATCTACATTCCTGATTATTATTATTCCATTTTTAGGAAAGTAAAGTTAGAAAAGACTGGAAGGATTTACATGAACAAAGAAGCCTACTGGGCAGACTTGGAATTTGTGGACTCGATAGCCCTCTCTCACAGTGGGAGATTCCACAGGGCTCATTAAAGAGCAAGTTAGAGAAACAAATGTCTTGGCCAGGAACCAAAGGGGCAGTGCAAGGGACCGAGACATCAGCCTTAGCAAGCAATACTTGTACTAATGACCGAAAGGCCAATTTAAGAAATTTAAACTGTTATGAAATCCCCTTAGCCTTCCTGATGGGATAAAGACACAGTCCAGGGTAACAAAACTCCAGAGGAGAATACCTCCCTGCTGCAGGTGGCAGTGCCAACTGCTGCTTTGTCTGGCATAGTTGCGAGTTTCGTGGAGACTGCTGGAGAATCTGTGACAGAAGTACAGATTGTCACTAGGCTGCTGTGGGCTCAGACCTCAGAAGCTTCAGTCCAAGGATTTGCCGAAGGTGATTCTGCAAAAGAAACAAAATGAGCGATCTTGGAGGAAGCTCCACAAGAGAAAGCTCTCATGATGTCAGAGCAGCCCCAAGGCCCAGGACGGATGTGTCTGCTCTGAGGAGATAGTGTCGCCACCAGCGAGGTCGGAGAGGAACACGGAGCAAAAGAGGAAAAGGGTGTAAGATGGTTTCAGAAATATTGGATGAGGAGAATCACTCAGCTGTGCTGGTTTTCTTTGTGAGAGGATACAATTTTTCTCATGCATTTTTAGAAACTAGATATGGTTAGCCAAGTGCTGTGTCTACTCAACTACTGGGAAGTTTCTCCTGGTGGAGCTGAAGTCTTGGGCCATAACCCCCTGGTGTGCATTGGCAGATGCTTGATGAGAGCTAAGACACAAGTATTCTCCTTTGCTTCTTTCTTTGTATGCTTCTTCCTCTACTGTACCTCTGACAACACTGCATTTGGTCTGAGGAAACCTAACACTGTGCATTTGGTCCTAGGAAAATAGCTTTGAGGAGACACACACTTTGGTAGCTAGGGAGTGGCTTCTTTGCTGAACTTGGTCAGTGTAGAAGCAGGGCTGAGAATCTCTTGTAAATCCTATGACTGCTGGGAACCCTTTACCAAGTAGGGCTACATGAAAGACATTTGCCTTTTGTGATGCTGAAAAGGCCATAGCTTGGGCTATGAGGGCTAAGGATATAATGCATGTGGGGAAATTAGAACAGTAAAAAAAAATGATCATTATAATAATATTAATTAACATTATAATATTAAAATAGTTATCATCATTATTCTGTCAGTAAATGGCTCTTTAGGCTAGACAAGTTTCTCTTTTCTTTTTTGAGTTTTTTTTTTTTTTTTTTTTTGAGACAGGGTCTTGCTTTGTAGTTCAGGCTGGCCCTGAGCTCAGCCTCAAACTCACATCACAGCAATCCTCCTGCCTCTGCCTCCCAAGTGCTGGGATTACAGGTGTGAGCCACCACGCCTGGCACTGTGGTATGTGGTACTGGTTGCTGCTGGGCGTGAGTCTCCATGTCCAGTATTGTATATGGTTACCGGGGGATCAAACCAGGTCCTTGCGCTTGCAAGACAGGTGCCAGAATCACTGAGCCAAATTCCCGGCCCCCTTTGAGTTTTTATGTCTCTTATATGGTGAATTGTGGGCCAGGAATTTAGCTCCGTGGTTCAGCACCTGCCTTGCAAGCACAAGATCCCAAGTTCAATTCCCAATAATCACATACAACAAAGCCAGGCATAGTGACTCACACCCACCAGCAATCAGTACCACATACCACAGAGCTGGGCGCAGTGGCTGATGCCTGTAATCCCAGTACTCCGGAGGCAGAGGCAGGAGGATTGCTGAGTTTGAGGCTGAGTTATGGGCCAGCCTGAACTGCAAAGTGAGACCCTGTCTCAAAAAACTAAAAAAAAAAAAAAAAAGTAAGTTGTGAGAAAACTAGAGACAGAAAGCCAGCGTGGGCTGAGCCTCACCTTGGTGGTGAGAAGTTGAGAGGACACGTGCCATCCACATGAACTTTTGGGAGAGTTTAACAATCATGTTTGGTCTCAGAAAGTCTGCCCGGAGTGTGGAGATTGTGTATAGGAGGGTGAGAGCACTGCAGGCCAGTAGGAAATCCATGGAACATGGCACAGGTAGAAAATGACAAGGCTCACCCCAAGGTGTAGAGCAGCTGACGTCTAGGAGAGGTAGGGAGCCGTTGGGTCTTGGTGAAGGGCTGTGCAGGCCAAGGGAGGTGCATGATCAGGCATTGTTTTCATGCTTTTAGCTTGGACAACCAGGCACATGGTGATGTCTTTCATGAGTTAGGGAATTAAGAAAACAAAACAAAAGAAGGCAATAGTAGTAGAAGCAGCAGCAGTAGCAGCATCAGGGAAAGGTATGAAGGCTTTTTGAGCCCTGAATAAGTTCCACTGAATATTGGCAAAAATATGATATGGTAATTACTATGTAATATTATGTGGATTTCACAAAGAAAGAGATTCTGGTTCGGAAAGGTCATACTTCTTGCAGTTTAATTTTACAAAATTGGAATTGGACAGATTGAGGCTAAGAAATCCAGATTTCCCTAGTGTGGGAACTGGAGCATATCACCTAAATGGTCCACCCTCTGTATGACTCTCAGAATGAAAGATTCGCTGTGAGAACAGTGCCAGAGGCTGCAGCCTGGAGCGTGGTGAGCAGCAGACAGTGAGCGGTAACTATGCCTGACAAGGAATTCTCTGATTATACCACAAACCCATAAGCTCGGAGTTAAAAATATTCTCATTTCATAGACTTGCAAAATGTAGCCCAGGAAGGATAATGTATTTATTGTTGTAGTGTCAGAAAACTTCAGTGAGCGTTCTGCTTTCCAAGCCCATCTTCTTTTCACTACACCAGGCTGTCTTTCATTTTCTTGGAAGCACAATAATCAATAATTAGCTTTCTGGAGTCCTGAAAAATTTATTAACTTCCAGTGAAGCTAGAAACTGTGTGGGGTCCCAGTGTAACTTGTGTGTGTGGCTGTGTTTAAAGTTGTATGTGGAGAGTTTGAAGCTCTTAACCTGTTATCATTAGTAGCTGTGGTGAATCAGCTTCCCCAGAAGTTCTGATCTCCCCTCAGAGTTGAGATCTACTGCTCTAGAGAAACTAAAACACATAAGCATAAAACACCACAAGTTGTTCGTAACGGCTCTAGATGTAATAGTAAGAATTCAGAGGTAAGAAGTTCCAAGGTCTTAAGTGTGCCTCCACAGGAGACAGGATAAAAAAAAAACAAAAAACAAAACAAAACTGTGCAATGTTTACTTCTTAGTGTGGTCAACACACTGTGAAGAGAGAGATTGACTCTCAGGTGCTCACTGCTTCATCCAGCAACAGTAACTGTTTTACACATCAAATTCCAATATGTGGAACACCTGCCAGCAGTGAATCCTGGGTGGACTTCAACCACATGCATCAACATAGGTGAATGTGAGGAACATGAATGTTACAGGTGAGGCATAAGGTGACTGTGGTATGATGCCACTTTGAAACTTTCATGTTACCAAACCCAATCCCAGACTTCGCAGTAAATAGCCACCAGTGGTAAATGTACATACACATAAATGCAAAGGAAGGATACAGAACCAGAATCGAGATTATGGCTGGTGGTAGTGGTGGGATGACGGGGAAGGTCATTTATTCTGGACATTTTGTGTTGGACTGAAAGTTCAAGAGAATTTATTTTTATTATGCTTTGTAGCGCCTATGCATGTTACATATATTTATCAGATATACAAATATTCTGTTGAATATATTGATAGCCGGGTGTGGTGGCTCATTTCTATAATCCCAGGACTTGGGTGACAGAGGCAGGAGGATTGCTGTGAGTTCAGGGTTCACCTGGGCTACATAGTGAGCTCAGGGCCAGTCTATTTACAAAGCAAGACCTTGTCACACACACACAAAATGAGATTGATGGTAGGTTGAGAAAAAGGAAGCAGATAACTAACAGAAGGGTTATCCATGAGGGATTAGATGTGGCTTGTTTCTTCTTGGTTTAGCAGGGGCTCTGCATGGGGAGGTTATAGGACTCTTCTTGAAGTTAGCAGTGAGGCAGGTTCTGTAAGAAAGAGAGTGGGTGTCGGCTTCTAGGGTGTAGAGCTCCCCATGGTCTTGAGTCAACCTGTGTCTAGGCTACTGCTGCACAACGGCCTGTGGTTTTCTCTGGGTTCTTAGTCTTGCTCACCTTTTAATTCACCACATGAGCTTGGTAGACAGCAGCTCTCTCACATCAGCAAACTTAAGGAACAAGATAGGAGCAGTCACCTACAATCTGTGCCTGTGTCATCTTCAAAATTTTCTGATTATTCTGTTGGATTAGGTAGAAAAGGACAGAAGGATGCTATGGGAAAGGAGATCTTCACCTTGGCAACCCGGTTCAAAGAGGGGAGCAACTCAGGGATTTTCCATTCTTAGATTCTTTGTAATGATCTCACTTCCGGGGAGGGGTCTGGGACTAAGGCAGGAAGCAATGAAAACTCAAACAATTGCAGCTTTGGGAAACAATTCATCTAGATCTGTGTTTATAAGCCTACTTATACATCCAGTTGTGGGAAAAAGAGCAGCAACACCAAAGTACCAAAGACCCAGATTTCCTAGATATCAGTCCCAACTTTAGCCTTGACTCACTGAACGAGCGTCTCCAGGAATAGAGGCACCAGAGACTTCTAACAAGATTCCTACATGGATCCAGGAGTGGCAGCCCACCTCTAGTCCTGAGTCTGGTGTTTGAAAATCCCTTCTGAGAAGGAACTCTGGCACTCTCCTCTATGCACTGATGTCCCACAAGTCTGTGTTTACATCCCTCCTGTGTAGCACCTTTTGTTCCACTGGTTTATTTTTCCCTATTCCTACAGAACCAAATATCAAAATGAACCTGACATCCTATTTTAATTTTTCCCCATGTACAAAATTTATGATTTTTCTCCCTGATTTTTGTCTCTCCCTCCTCTCTGAACATTGGTACAAAAATAGGCTTCTTTGTTTTTCTATACTTCCTACCTCTGTAGCTCCCACATGCTTGGGAAATTATACCATTCAAGTTTGAATAGATACTAAAGGAGTCCAGGGAGTCATTTCCCCTTGCATTGTTTGGGCGACAAAATATTTCCAAACTGTACTCTGACATTGTCTTTGAAATATTTCTCCCTTCTGCTTTGCCCCCACCTCCTAATGCATAGAAGCGTGTTTGATTGAATAGCCCACTAGAGAGAGTGAAAGATAAGGCTGGAACACCTGCTCTTGCAACAGTCTGTGTGGTTAGTAGCTCTTAACAAAGAAATATGATTCTTCGAAAGGCCAGTGAAGGGCAGATGAAAGAATTGCGGGAGTATGTGGGCTACACCATGAGGTCAAGCTAAGAAGATTAAGACTTGGAGCACACAGAGATGAAGACCGCGTGGGGAGCTGATCAAAGCCGGGAAGCCACAAAGGGCATCAGTGTCGTACTGTTGCCCAAATTCCAAAGTCCAGGATGGGCAGAGAAAAGAAATTTGGGAAAAGAACAAAAGATGTTAACTTACACAGTGAGTCATAAACTTTTGGAGTGAGTCACTTCCGAGATTTGGTCTGAGTTGAAAATAATAAAAGTTCAAAGACGGCATAATATATTTATGAGTGGTGAAGGCGCAGTGGATTTAGAGGATGAATTATACCATCCTGTGTTACCTCTCTGGCATTTTGTGTTTGGTTTGGTACCATGCTGTAGACAGAATACGAAGCTATGTTTACTCGGCAGGTGCTCTAATATAAGCAAAACTTATATCTTCAAGGGGAAATTACCTTATTCAGCCAAGGGCCCTAAAAACTGTAAATAATGAACATAATTTCCTCACTCTGTGGGGATCATCTTGCTTTAAGCCCCTTTGGAAGCCCCACAGTTCATCAGGTGCTGGGACTGTGAATTAGCACAATAAGGCGAGGGGGAGACTGAAAGACCCATAATGGAAGGTGTATCTTACAATCTTAAATAGATTAGCAGGCACAGAGGGGGAAGAGAGGGAGCAGCCGCAGCACATGAGCAGGCCCGTCCATGCTTCCTGATGCCCCTATGTGAATCCCTTTCTGAGGCAGACATGGCTTTTCTCACCCTCTCCTCTCTGCACAGTTACACAAAGGACTCCTTAGTTAAACAAAAGGAAGACAGTGGAAGTGTATAGAGTGGAACCTTGTATTTTAGAGTGGAAAGTCAGCCATAAAAAGAGATTGTGAATAAAAAGATGTAAAAGCATGAGTAGCCAGTCCCTTATTCTGCTTTTCAGGTTTCCATGAAATACAGCCAAGAACAAAAATATTCTATTCATACTGTACCAAGCAGCTAGATGAAGAGTTAACTCCTTTTCAGCTTATTGAAATTTTACTATATAGATATCTGGGTCATATAAAAAGTTTATTTGGAAGTTGTTCAGTGTCTTTCTATGTTATAAACTATTCCCAAACTTAGGGGTGAAAGGCAGCAGGCATTGAATTATGCTAATGAGTTCAGTGAGTCAGTGATTCGTATGGGTAATCTTTTGCCCACAATGAATGGGGCCTCCAACTGGCAAAGGGCTGGAATCCTGTAGAGGATTCTTCACTCATGTCTGGCACCCAGGATAGAAAGAGTTGGAAGTTGGACTCAACTAGCAACATCAACCAGAGAGGCTACACATGGCCTCTCCATGTGGCTTGGACATGGCACAGCACAGCAGTGAGGCTTCCAACAGTAGCATCCTGAGCTGAAGCAGATGGCAGCTGCATGGCCCTCATTTGATATTGTCTAGTTTCTGAAATCATGAAACGGTCACTTTTGTCATGACTGAATCACTGAGACCAGAACCCGTGTAAAGGAGTGTTAGACTCCACCTTGTGAAGGAAAAGTGGTATGGCTATCTTGGAAAGTGAAATGTAATCTACCATAAGGACGCAGGTATATACAGAGATGTGTACAAATGATCACCTCTTTCTTCCCATATTAATACCTGAGAGGAGAATTCTTTTGGTATCCAGGTAATGGGGAATACAAGGTACATTTTGGGACAGTGAGGAGGAAGTGGATTAAGGGCAATGTTTGTCATTTACTGATCAGAAGAGAGGGCTGAATAAGGACACACAAACAAATGAAAATAACGTATGTGTGTTTGGAACATTTCTATGACTTAAAAGAAAGGAGCCATTGCCTTTAAGTTATAAACAGTATGTATGTAAAAAGTGATCCATCAAAGGAAACTGAAGAAACTTCTTAAAATCTTTGGAAGGAGGAAAGAACCTAAAGCTTGCACAGTAACCACCAAGAGAACACAAGGTGGTTTTGTAGGATGTTGATGAAGTGGCCAAAGAGGTGACTTGACAACTGCAAAATTAATCAGTGCAGTAGCTAAAAAATAAATGAAGTTGGGCCAGGGATTTAGGTCAGTGGTTCGACACCTGTCTTGCAAGTGCAAGGCCTGGGTTTAATCCCTGGTAACTACATACAATACTGGGTGTGGAGACTCATGCTCAGTAGCAACCAGTACCACATACCACAGTGCCGGGTGTGGTGGCTCACGCCTGTAATCCCAGCACTTGGGAGGCAGAGGCAGGAGGATTGCTGTGAGTTTGAGGCTGAGCTCAGGGCCAGCTGAACTACAAAGTGAGACCCTTTCTCAAAAAAAAAAAAAAAAAAAAAAGGTGAAGTTATGAGTTTGGGGGTGGTGTTTCTGAATGTAGTCAGCACAAATGGTGGAAGGTAATTGCAAAAAATCTGAAGAAGAAAGCTTTCCCAAGTGGAAGATTTAGTAAGCATTTGATGGCACTTAATAATTCTCAAGAGTTGTGTGCTTTAAAACACTTTGGGGCAAAAATAAATGTTTGAATCTTTATAGACAAGTAAAATGCACATGCAAAACCTTGAATCCCCAAAATTTTTTTACAGAGTTCAAGCTGAATTCATATTTGATTTCTCTACTATTAAACACCAAATAATGACAGAGTAGTCTCTGTAATGTGAAGCAGTTGACAATAGTAGGGTTTTGAGTGGGAAAAGTTTTGACCATTCATGTGTGGTTCAGAAAGACTGTCATGCATGTGTGATTCCTGGCAAGTTATTTAAATATGTTCCTAATGATGGCTTTTGCTATGAGAAGATACATATTTCAAAAATTTTTAGTAAAATGTGTGCATTCAAATTTCATATTGGATTAACAAAGACTCAGAAATAGTTAAGGGAAAAACCAATGTCCTCAATTTGCATAAAGAGAAATGACAAATGGGCTGGTCCCACTTTAGTTTGAAGAATTGAAGAATAGGGGCCGGGGATTTAGCTCACTGGTTCCAGCGCCTGTCTTGCAAGTGCAAGGGCCCAGGTTTGATTCCCCGGTAACCACATACCATCCTGGGTGTGGAGACTCACGCCCAGCAGCAACCAGCACCACATACCACGGTGCCGGGCGTGGTGGCTCATACCTGTAATCCCAGCACTTGGGAGGCAGAGGCAGGAGGATTGCTGCTCAGGGCTAGCCTGAACTACAAAGTAAGACCCTGTCTCAAAAAAAAAAAAAAAAAAAAGAATTGAGGAGTAGATCACAGGGAATCTTCCCATAATATTTGCAGAGGCTGAGAACAGTCTTCATGCAATATCCCCAAAAGTCTCCACACTTCAGATTCAGAGAAAGCAGGGCCAGGGATTTAGCTCAGTAGCACCATGACTGGTAAGCACAAGGTCTTGAGTTCAGTCCCTGGTACTGAAAGAAAGAAAGAAAGCAAACAAAAAATTCAGAAAAAGCACACCATGGAGAGGGAATGAGAGTTTGTGGAGACAGGAAATTGAAGGTTATTTATTTTTATGTTTAACTGGTCATCAAACCACAATTTGTATATATTGACAAGGTATCATGTAATGTTTGATAAATTTATACATTGAATAATATATACATCAATTTAAAATATTTATTTCCTGAAACACTTAACTATTTATTTATAGTCAAAATTTTCAGAATCCCTTGTTTTCAGCTTTTGAAGTGTCCATTAGTGTTATCTACAGTCCCTGTACTGCACAGTAGGCACACGACCCGGAGTTTGTATTTAAAGCCTTGCCTCTCTAGGAACATACTGTCAATTTTATTCTTCAAAAAGTCTAGTAACTAGTATTGCTCCAAGCAAGAACAACAACAGAACAAAAACCCAGAGTCCTTTTTTCTTAAAGAAGTCAAACAAGTATTCGGGGGCCATAGGGGCTGTTAGCGTGCGTGTTTTATCCCTGGTGTGTAGACCTGCCCAGTCTGTCGTTCAGATCGCCCATGGTCAAGCTGGCTCTCCCCTGCTCACCTTCTCATGCTGAAGAGATTTCTAGTTGACAATGCTTCTGCTCAGCTTTATAGCTGAGGAAGTTCACGGTATAGCCAATAAGCAAAATAGTCACAGAAATTTGACCCCTGAAGAAACAGAATTGAGAGACCTGAAGATAATTTATAAACAACAGTATTAATTCTCTTGTGACAGTGGAGAAGATAATGGAAGCAATTCCTTTTGTAAGACAGGAGCAAAATATTGTTAAATTTAAAAAGGTACAAAGGAACAAGGTAGAACATTTGGAATATGGAGAGACTGTGGCTCAAAAAAGATAACCACCAGAATAATAGTGAAAAGATTTGGAGAATCTCCCAAAAGTACTTTAGTCCAATAAGAGATGATAAGAGGAGAGAAAAAATATATGTCAATCAAAGCAAGAACTTAAAAGTGACGAGTAGACGGAATTAGCAAAATCAAGGCCATTGATGATCTTGACAAATACAGTTTCAAGGAGCGATAGAGTGAATATCACATCAATATCCAAAAGCTGTGATTCTATCTAGCTATTTTAAACTGATTATCTTGGCAGATTAAAGTAAGTAGAAAGAGATCCTGTGTCTCACGCTAATATATCTATAGTTCAAAGAGAATAACTTTACTGTCTTTACTATCTTGATGCCTTTCTCAGAGTCTACCTCTTGTGCATTTATTGTCACTAATGGCTTTAGGTGGCCTTAGGTTGAAAGTCAAATGGGCCTGGGGATATCCATCTTGTTGATTTATTGTTATTTATGGATTTTAATGAGGAAGACTATTAAATTATCAATTGGCTATTTCTGCCGGGAGAAGTTCTTTTGGCTTAACTGATTAGTTTATCTATTGTTATAAAACAACATAGAATTTCTCATGTAAGAAGAGAATTTTGTAAGGGTAGGCATTTTTTATGCACATAAATAAAACATGAGTAAAAATTACAGAAAATAAAGGAAGACAGGGTAATAGGAAAACTGATTTTTAAATCAGTTTTCAACAATTTTTATGAAGTATGCATTGACTCTAAAGGAGTACATCACTGGCTGTGTAGTAGTAGCCTGTACATTGGTACTGTTATTAGATTTTGAAGGGAGAAAAAGGTCTCCTTCAAGGTAAGAATGGTGTTGGAGTCATTGTTTAACTACAAATGAAAGGGTTTCCAGCTCTGTGACACTCTTTAACTTTGACCTGTAGGCAGGAGGGAAAATGATAATGGGTAATAGCTAAAAAAAAGTCACTTTTTATATAGAAAGTGAGCTGGAGACTTTCAGTCCTGCAAATTAAGTTAAAATGAATGGCTTCTGAACAGCACATCGGGTGACAGGAAGTTTATAAATGTTATGTCTCCCGAGGTGTTCCAGTAATAGTAAGTTTAGGTAGAATATGCTCCCCCCCCTTTTCCTGTAATAGTCTCCTTGGAAAGACCAGCAGTCTCCAGAGAGAGTGGTTAATAAGTCAGTTACCTGAGTGTTGAAAATGAAATCGAAAAGGTAGAGAAATAAAAAAGACTTTGAAGAAGGAAAATGTTAATTTAGCCGAGTCAGTGCTTGTCCTACCAGAGTGATAGTCCAGCCTAGCTAAGGCACTGTTTGCAGTTTTACTCCAGTTGTGATCTGCACAGCAGCCTGTGGGAGCACAGGGTTTGCCTTTGATCATGGCAGAGCTGATGTACAGAGAAGACGAACATGAGATTTAGCTGAAGTGCAGGGAGGGGTCTGGAGGTGGTGGCAGAAGGAGGACAGGAAGGCGACTGCAGTGCTGCATTGTGGGACAGCCTGGTGTGTGGGACATGGTGACAGTGTTGCCAGGTCTCAGGCTCTCCGTGGGAGCAGAGGTAAGTGGTGTATTTGTGCGTCGCAGTCTGACAGCCATCCCAGCAAGAGCACATGTAAATGTGCTCTCAGAAGGCACACCATGATTTGGCTTTTCAAATGCCTTCACACTTTGAGACCACTGGGAAAATAATGCATTATAAGACCAGAAAGAGAAGATGCTTGGTATGTACAAGGAAGTATCTGCTTGAGAAAAGACAGTGTTATTCTCCTGAAGTTTAGAGTGATTTTTCTCGTTGAGAAAACACTCAGTAGGAGAGGGGTTGAAGTCTCTTCCTTTTCCATGGGCCACCAATCCAGCAAGGTGAATGGTTTCATTTTATATGTGAAATACTACATCTATTTGTTTACACATATTTTCTCCGGCTTTCTGGTAGCCCTACAAGTTAATAGTGTTGTTGTTAAATAAGTGCATATATTAACTTCAATGAGAAGTGATTTTTGGAAAAGCAGTAATGTCTGCTCAGGAAAGCTTCATGAAGTATTCATTTTTCTATCATCACACTGTAAATCTACTTGCCAGTTATAATCATTTTAAAATTTAGTTTGATTGAAAGGGCCAAGAGGAAGGCATGACATCATTTTTATCATCTTCCTCTGGCCCTGTTCTCCTTTTTCAGTCACAGGGCTATCCTCCCATTTGTTGACACATCCAGCCTTGCCTGGACCATTGCAGTAGCCTCCTTCTGATTGCTTTTACTCCATCTTTTCCCTTTTGCACAGAAAGCAGCATGTCTCAAGGACCAATTCTTTCCATGATTTTCTTTGCTTAAAAGAAAACATCCAAATCCCATGTTAAGCTATTCATATGTATTGACCCATTAACATCTGATCTAATGATTCTCAACTAAGGACAATGTTGTCTCTTAGAGGACATTTGACAATGTCTGCAGCTATGTCTGATTACCTTCAGATAATGGTGAACATGTGTGTGTGTGTGTGTGTGTGTGTGTGTGTGTGTGTGTGTGTGTGTGTTACCTAGTGGGTAGATACTGTCAAACATATAATGCACAGCACAGAATTACACAGTCCAAAATATCAATAGAGCTGAGGTTGAGACACTAAGATTTTATCTCATTGCTTCTGTGCCATGAGGGTTCCACCACAGGAGATGTTCGGTCTCTGTGAACAAGTTCACTCTTACTTTTGGCATGCCCCTCTGATTGGGTTGCTTTCCTCTACTTTCACCATTTGGTGTAAGGTGCTACCATTGCCAGGCTCTCCCAGCATCTTGGGCATCTGTGTAGTTTCTGCTTATGTTGCACTGTATTTTTGTTTATTCTGTGAGGCAGAGCTGTTTGTGGTCAGGGATTGTGTCTTTCATCTTTCAGTTTAACCATCTGGTATAAATCTTGGTGCAGAGTGAAGGTTCAGCACGCTCGTTGTTGGACACTTGGCCAGATACGTGGCTGGATAGAGTGTGTTGAGATCCAATGACAGTCAGTGGTTCAGTATTGCTTGTAATCAAGCTACTGATATTCCAGCTGGGAGATCAGTTTATCTTTTGGTCCATTCCTGCCAATATCAGCTTCTTAATTATTTCTTTTTGATTCCTACTTTACTGGTGCATTGAACATGGTAGACAGTCATGAACTATGCATTGAGGGAATGCTGGCGATAGGTCGAGGTTTAAACAGATGGCTGCATTGGATAACTTTAGAGTCCTATTTAACAAGGCAGGAAGGAGATTTTTTCCTATAAAATGTGTCTTTCTGGGCCCTCCCCCGTTTTGTACTCTTTCATTCCACTCCAGTGGTTCCTGCCTAAGCCCTAAATCTCCCGCTACAGCTCGGCAAACCTTGACAGCTTGGGCACAGAGCTGAAGACTCCTGGCAGGAGAAGGCCTGAGGCCTCCCACAGATCCAGCTGCCTTAATTCAGTTCACCCTCCTCAAGTCTGGAATGTTAAATCCCATCCCTGCTGCTCTGGTAATGGCATAGATTTATCTCCTCTTGGAGCTGCAGTGTCTTCTGGAGGTTCTGTCCCCTTCAATTATGAATACTGGTTGTCCACCCTGCTCCTATTACCTTAAATTGCAGGTTGAGCTGTTTTCTGTCTTTTAGCCATTTGGCCTGTCCCATTTCCCGGGAAGCCCTCCCTTCTCTGGCCCAAGCCATGGATCATTAGGTGAAAATAATTCTCTTTGGGTCTTTATTAGGGTCACTTTCCACTCCTTTGTCACCCTTCCCAACCTCTCTCCCTCTGGTTTTGGATCCTTTTCCTTATCTTTATTATAAATTCTACAAAATGATTAATTTCTTTCTTATCAAGTCCTCAGTGATTCTGCTAGAATCCTGTTCTTCACTCCCATTTCTCTGCAGGAATCCACAAACAGACACGTGTCCCTTCTGAGTTTACCATGTCTTTTCTAGGTGGTGATGTATTTTCGCAGAACTTTGAGACTTGGACTTATTGTCTTTCTTGAGGTATTTGGTAGCTTTCCCGTGTGTGTGCATGTGTGTGTGTAGGAAATAAGGTTAGATGTCAAAGAGAAACAAAGTGTTTAAGAAAGAAAATATGGCAAGAGCTCTTTATTTCACTTCTCAGGAAAGGGCAAGATCTCTGTGACACAGATTCTTTTTTACTAAACTCGGTTTAGAATTCTCTAGAATTTTCCTTTCTTTCTTAAGAGACCTGATCTCTACTCCCATTCCTAAGCAAAGTATCAAAAATTCCAAAGCGAAATTTGGCAGGATAAAACCAACCTCAGAAAGAGGTAGTTTGAGACTCTGCGGTGTTAGACCTGGCAAACTAAGGGCATGTGCCCACTTTCCTCATCAGCTGAGGGGCAGATGAGCACGTTCAAGACTGATCACATGGTAGCAGAAACTCAGGCAGAAAAAGGTCAGTTGTCAGCAGGGACCCCAGTGTGAAAGTTACCCTTCCCACAAAAGCAAAAGAAAAACAACAAGCAAAACGACCCACCCTTTGCCGCAAGCAGAGAGAAAATGCAGAGCAGTTCAGTGAAAGCTCAGAGTACACAGGCAGTCAGTCCAGACACATCCCACATGGAGTGATGATGTACTCCAGGGATTTATGCAGAGAGGAGGCGGCGGGCATGTGACAGGTGACACAGGAAGGAACGCAGTGGCCTCAGCAGTGTGCCTGATAACATGGGCCAGGAGTCCGCTGAGCGGTTAGAGAAGAGATCTAATCGGATTGTGCAGTGCCCAGTGTGGCTACTCTGTTGCTGGCCACGGGGAGTAAGGGTGGGATGGTGAAGATGCAGGAAAAGGAGCAACTCAGACCAAGTCAGAAGGGCAGTCTCGTGCCCTTAGTGCCTACAGATTTCCAGCAGTTACTGCACAAGAAAGGGCAGGGCCTGTCTTCCAGAGCCCTACTCTCTTGCCTTCATTTTTGTGGGCAAGTCAGGTTTGACTATTTCCATAGCACTTATTACCTTTCTTCTTCTTTGTTATTCTCCAGATTCAACCCGGGCCTCTCACACTGACTTATCTCGCTACTTTTTGTTTTATTTATTTATTTTTTAAATTTTGAGACAGTGTCTCACTAAATTGCTAAATTGATCAGGCTGGATTGGAACCTTCCGGCCTCGGCCTCACGTCTCAGCATCCCAGAGTGCTGGGATGACAGACTTGCTCCACCACACCTGGCTGTGCTTGTTACATTATGAAATCTCAGGTTAACCTCCCGTGCCTTTAGGGTCATCTCTCAGACAAGGCTCTGCCAAGTGCGCCGGAAGACTGGGTAAGCAGAACCTCTGCTGTGCCAGCCACGTCCCCTTTCCTCCACCATGGATTCTGTGGTCTAAAAGATAAACTTCCACTGATGAGAATCAATTGGACAGGACATTTCAGGAGTCCGCTTCTCATCCACACCCTGGATTTTGAAGACTTTGTAAAATTTTATCAGAAAATGGTCAAATGTCAAAAAATAGGTGATGGTAATACTTAGTACATAAAAGAGCCTGAGCTCTATTTATGATCAATGCCCATGTATTCCGGCCCCAGTGTGGAGGCTGTTCAATCTCCTTTCCACGGTTCAAATCTGTAGCTATGGAAACTCCTATTTGAAGTTTATTATAATAAGCCTGAAATGATGACCTCAGTCATCAAAGACTCGGCTCTGTTCAGGATAGTGAAAATACTTAGGCTGGAAAGGGAACTAATAATGTACCTTTGAAGGATTTAAGAGAAGGTTACAGCAAAGGGGTTCAAGAACATTCTGAAAACATGTTTTTCTTTCAGACTTTTGAAAATGAAAATCTGAAAACATATGCAAATATACAGAGGATGGTACAGTAATCTAGAGGCTCGATGGGTTTCTCTTGTTAGGCAGGGGTCTTTTCTGGATGATGTCCTGTGCTTTCTGTCTACGTGTCACAGGGCACAGGTCTCCTAGTCTCCTCCTAAATAATGTTAAGATTAATGAGTGGGTCCAGATGACTCATCCCTCCATTAGAAAGTTTCCATTCCGTTGATGATTGCTATCTAGATCCATTATTTCATTTAAGGGCTTGCAAAAGGTGGTTTTCTAGTGCTATCATTCCTTACATGTTTATTAGTGGAAATTTTCCCATAAAGAAGAAATTTCTGTCATCAACGGTAGCCTGAAACACAAGAAATATCACCATCAGGTATGGGAAGGGTAGGATAAATGCCTGATTCGTTTCCTTTATTTATTAGCCTTAAAGGTTCTGTGGCGGAATTGGTTTTGTAACAATTGGTTTTGTAACCATCTAAAAATATGAGCTAAGAGTTTATTTTAAAATAATTTTCTAAGGTCTTTGGTAGAAATTCTTTTGTTTCCCATTCTAGAATTATTTTTCTTGGATAAATATATCGGTTAACTTCCTACATGGTCCCTGCGTGCAACAAAAATTTGTACAAAATTCTCAAATAAGAGTGACAGTAAAGGCATTGAGCTGATGGAAGAGTTATGGTTTTCATGTTTGTCTTTCAAGTTTTTTATGATTCATGTGTAATACAAAGACCTCCTAGACCTGACATTGTGAGGATAGGATGGAATATAAATTCTAGACCTTGAGAAGTGATGTATGTCCTCCTCTTCCCCTTGCAATGAGCCTCTTCAAGGGTGCATCTGTGCTTAGGATATATGCACAAGGAACTGGCATGGTAGTGACATTTCTCTGGGTTGGTCCTTGTGTATCCAGTCGAGGACATATTTGGTGTTGCTGGTATGTGTGATCAGGTATTTTAGAAAGTAACGTTAGTGTGAATTTCGTAGGCTTTCCCCAAGGGGTCGCTGGCAGTGTGACTAGTATTTTGTCCCGGAATTCGAATGACGTGGAGGAAAATAAAGTTATTTGAAAGAGAAAATAATTATAAATCACCTGCTTTCTGTTTTCTTTCTTTCAATCATTCTTTGACTTTTTTCTGAATTCAGAGTATCAGGACCACTAAACAGAGGAAAGCTCAAAGCTTTTAAGATTTGGGTAAAATACATGGTAAAAGTTTACTCTTGGAAAGTATTTAGATAGAAAACTTTAGGGAAAAAAAATGAAAGGCAGTACTAAAAAGAGCTTGGAGGCTAGGATTTCCACATAAGACAGGTTGCTTAGCTGAAGTAACACTTCAGATGATTAGCTTTTTAGTAAATATAGTTCAACTATTTCATGGTATATACAGTCCTTGTACTAAAAATTGTGTATGTGAAATTAAATCTACCTGAATGCCTGGCATATTTGTTAAACTTGGAAACTCTACTTGAGTGTCTTGGGGACCAGTTGGAGCAAGGCCTGGATTTCCAGTTGTTCCATGGAAAGTCAGGAGAGTAGAAGAAATAACCATGTCTTCTTGTGCAACGCACTGATGCTCGTCTTTGCAAAGCCTGCTGATTCCGGGGGGAGGTGGACATTAAATGCCCCTCTCCTGGAATTAATGAGAATTGCAAGAGACAAAGGATTTTGCAGGGGTCTGAGATCCCCACTCATTGTTTCTCACTGAGCGTCTTAGTTACATGGGGCTGTCGCCGAGAAACAAGGAAGAAGCCAGAAGCCGGGGCAGCTGTCTTTAAATTTAACCAAGTGAAACTGATGCTAAGTAAGATCTTGCTTAACTTGTTCAGATATCCCGGGAAGAGGCCAGTGGGAAGCTTGCATTTCATGACCTGGTTGTAGAACCGGAAGAGGTGCGAGAATCTGTCTCAAAGGTTGCTGTGTGAAGCTGGTCCCATCAAAGTTCATATTTTTGATGATTACTGAGAAATTTGTACTTGGGTTTCTCCGCACTTTTGGTGTAAAGATTATCATAAATGCCTCAAGGTGTTCTTTTCCTCTCTTAAAGTATGTGTTGTTCTGCTGACTTTTGTAGAGTATGTAAATGTTAAATAATATTGGAATGGTGGCTGCCTAGCCACATTTATCAAATGTTGGATAATTTTCTTGGAACAGTGCTTCTTACAGTATGAAGGACTGCATTTTTACATCCTGCATGCTCCAGGATGCTTTATCTTTTTCATATCCCTCTCCCTTTGTCAGCTATATATTTTTTATTTTGACTTTGGGGTTCCTTAGGGACGTCATATTGGTTAAACATGTCCATTCTCACAGCTTCTGTTGACTGGTCCAAAGATTGTTACTTGCTAAAAGCAGTATAGATCTGTCTTCACCCTTCCTGAGCTATCTTCAGTATTCTTCCCTCCAAAATCTATAGATCTTTCTTTTTTAAGGTTTAAAAAAATTTTTTTAATCTTTATTGGTACATTACATGTATGCATCATGATTGCACTCCATAATGGGGATTTGTACCAGTATAAGACACAACTTAATTCTCATTTTTTTTCCCATAGCCCTACCCACCCTACTGCCCCCCCATATACATAAAATTTGTTTCCTCACTTTTTTGTTACAATTTCATCATTTTCCCCTCTTCATCCTATTTTACTTTGAGCATTTTGTATTTCACAATATATAACATATAATTCTAGGACTCATTTTCATCCTTATTTTCTCATACCAGAGAAAAGATGCGATATGTACCTATCTGTGCCCTATTTATCTCAATTATGAGGATATCCTCAAGGTATGTCCATTTAAGTATAAATGATTCAGACTTATCATTTTTTATGGCAGAGTAATACTCCATTCTGTAGAAGAACCACAGCTTTTTTATCCAGTCTCCAGTTGATGGTCACTTGAGTTGTTTCCAAGATGTAGCAATCACAAATTGGGCTGCTATAAACATGGGTGCACATATGTCACTGTGATATGAGTCTTTTAATTCTTTTGTGTATATACCTAGCAGAGCAATGGCTGGGTCAAATGGGACCTCCAATCCTAGCTTTTTGAGGAATCTCCAAACTGATCTCCACAGGGACTGTACGAGTCTACAGTCCCACCAACTGTGGAGAAGGGTTCCTTCTTCTCCACAGCCTCGCCAACATTTGCCATTGGCTGAATCTGAAATGGCAGCCATTCTATGTGGAGTGAGATGAAATCTCAATTTTTAAGGTTTTTTTGAGATAGGGTCTCGCTTTGTGGTTCAGGCTGGCCCTGAGCTCAGCCTCAAACTCACATCACAGCAATCCTCCTGCCTCTGCCTCCCAAGTGCTGGAATTACAGGCATAAGCCACCATGCACAGCACTGTGGCATGTGGTACTGATTGCTGCTGGGGTGAGTCTCCATGCCCAGTATTGTTATGTGGTTACTGGGAATCAAACCAGGTCCTTGCGCTTGCAAGACAGGCACTGGGACCACTGAGTTATATCCCCGGCCCTATAGATCTATTGTTTACTCCTATACTCAATTTAGATTTCTAAGATCTGCAATCTGAAGAATATTAATAAAACCGAGTACATTTTTATAAAATATATTCCATAAATCCTTAGATTACTTTTTTTAAAAAAAGCAACACATTAAAACTCAGCAGCTTACACTTGAAATGTATGTTTAAACATACATATATATGTTTATATATAATATATATATTTATATATGTTTTATACATGAAGAAAAAAATATATATATATTTTAGACAGGGTCTCACTTTGTATTTCAGGCTGGCCCTGAGCTCAGCCTCAAACTCACATCACAACAATCCTCCTGCCTCTGCCTCCTGAGTGCTGGGATTATAGGCGTGAGCCACCACGCCCGGCACTGTGGTGTGTGGTGCTGATTGCGGCTGAGTCTCCACACCCAGTATTATATGTGGTTACCGGGAGATTGAATCCTGGCCCTTGCATTTGCAAGACAGGTGTCCAAACCACTGAGCTAAATCCCTGGCACATGTTTAAACATTTTAATGCTGTATCCCAAAATAAATTTTTATGATTTTTTGATGTTCTTTTTCTTCTTTAGAAAGCACTCATATTCTATTATATGCACCATCCTGACTGTACTTGATTCATAGTGGACAATGTCACAGTGATTTGTATTCATCTTTTCTGGTACTCAAGAGCAGAGACGAACCTTTCATCCTTGCAATGTCTACACTGTCAGTCAAAAGTAGTATTTGTTAAATAACTGAATATTATCTTGGTTGCATGTTCTTCACAGACTACTGTAGAAGTTTAGATTCCAATATAGCTCAGAGAAACTGTGTATAATAAAATATTTTATTACTTCACAATGTACAAAAATATATGTGAATGGTATATTTTGCAAAAAGAAAAAAACTCACAACTTTAAAAGTTTGATTTTGAAACAGTGAGAAATAAGTATTTGAGGTAATATGAATTTAATTTAATCAGTCCACAATGTGTACATATGAGTGAATTTGATTTAATGAATGCTAATGAATTTAATTTAATCAGTCCACAATGTGTACATATTTCAAAACATGTCAAGCATACCATAGCAAGCATACCAAGCATATCAAGCAAAATATGTCAATATACCATATATATACATTTTTATTTGTTTATATAACAGCAAAAATATTAAAAGCAGTGGGAAGATGTGGCTGGCTGATGGAGAAGTTTTGTTCTTTGAGGTATGTGTGTTCTCTGAGGAGACCACCACCCATTGGTGTCAGAGATAGAGACTACTCATTGTCAGGCAGTTGATTCCTGGCTGGTGTACATCCTTGCTTTTAGTGTCAATGGTGAGTAAAACGAAAGCACAAAGTTCAAATTTCCTTTGGAAACATGGAGTGGGTGACACTGCCCCCCACAGTGACCCTCCTCTGTGCACAATGACACTGGTTGACTCCTGTCCTCTGAAGTCCAACAGTTTCCCTGCTCAGAAGACTAGGGGAGTTGTTGGAGTTGTGGAGTCCTTTTAGAGGTGTACTGTCATTTGCTTGGACCTGGCTGACCTCAGGGAAAAGGCTTTAAATGGAAAGTAAGAGAGGAAGTAAGGAAAGGATTCTAGTTTGGGTGGTAGCTGTTAAGGACAGAGTTGGATGGAGAGCCTAAGCAAAGAGAAGGGAGGAACTGAGTGGCTGCTGAGGTGGGGTGGGGCCGAGAAGATTACCATCTCAGTCCTGGTTTCAGCTCTGGAGGAATCCTCCTGACTTGGGTGGGCAGGCTCATCTGTCCCTACAAAGTTATCATGCCTGTAGCAGTTGCTGCCCACCTGGGATCCTGATGACGAGGACGAAGAGTAAACAAGGACGAGGTCTGGAGGTGCTAGGTGTCACACGAAGGGGGAAAGGTCTGGAACTGATCTGAGCTACAGTACAAGCTGGTAATCAAATGTCTCTCTGAATTCTGAAAATTGCTTTCATCTCAATGCCTTCCATCTTAAGGGAGATGACATAGGTTTGGAAAATGTAGGACTAGTAAACTATGCTCTGTTGACTTTTCTCAAATGAATAACATACCTATACTAAAAGTTTTAAGGTCATCCAGGGTAGAAAAAGCCTTGTCCTGCTTTTAGTTACCTATTGGGTAATTATAGGCCAGAGCCACCAGTCATGGGCTTTTAGCCTAAACTACTTTTACATCCCTGACTGTCTCAGAAGAAAAACAGAAATCATGCTTTTAATAAATAATAGGTTATAGCCTAGGAGTTTATCTGTGTCTCTATTGTGATATTTAACTGTGCTGTTTCCCAAGCGACATTTATCTTCTACTTCATTTTATGGAGAAATGAACAAAGATTTCTTCTGTCTGTCTACCTATCTAGATCTCTTGTATATATTAACTAATATATATGAACTATATATAAAAACTGTACAACATATATAATCATATATAACATAGTATAACATATATATACATATATATATATATATAATGCACTATATATACTACATATATCTACATTTACTAAACATATATATAAAAAATACTTTCCTGTTAGGTGTTTAATACAGAATAGGTAATAAGAATTAATCTTCCTCTTACTATTCAGCTTAGGCTTTTTCCAGGTTAATTTTGTGGGCATATGCAGGGGTCTTTCAGCTCCCTACATTTCTGTCCTCTACCAGCTGTGTCATCTTGCCTCGGGGACGTGGAGTGGGTGACACTGCCCCCGCAGTGACCTTCCTCTTTGCAGAACGCGCACTGGTTGACTCCTGTCTTCTGAAGTCTAACAGTCTCTCTGCTAAGAAGACTGGGTGAGTCACTGGACTTGCAGTCCTTTTAGACGTGGCCTGTCATTCCCTAGGTCCTGGTTGACTTCAGGGAAAGGAGCAAACATTGATCTCCCTCTAGCTCTTTCATCTTCCTGAGCTTTATTCTCCAAGCCTTGGTTGTTGAATGTCCAGAAGGTCAATTACACCAGTCTTGAAGTGAAAGCAGTAGGGCCCTCATATTAACTATGGCAATTTTCTTTGGTTAGTGAGAATGAGTGTCATATACCATCTGTTTTATACAAGATGGCCTGTCATCTTCCAATATTGCTCACTTTCCCTGTACAAAGTTACACTCTTAAAAAAACCCAAATAAACCCTCCAAAGCAAAAAAACCCCACGAAGTTACATTCTTGAAATATGTTAACAAGCAACAGGTACAAAGTTCCACAAGGAAAATGTAAAACAAAGATAATAGAAGCGAAAAATTTCACTTGATAATGATAGTCTAAGAAACATAATTAAAAAGTCTATTTTTGCAAAAAATTAGAATCCTTTTCTGTAGAATGTACTAGATTACAGATGTGCTTCCCACAGAACTAATATTTAATCTCTTAGTTATTAGACTCTTTTTGGAATGCAGTGATCAGGTACATTTAATTATTATAGAATAATTAAAAATGCATAAACCTATACCTGAAACGCTTTTCACAATGAACAATTTTGCTTTGAGGGACCTGGCAAGGTGTTTCTTTTTAAATTCTGCATTGCAGAAAGCCTGTATACTTGGAGGGTTGAAATAGATTTAATGTACAATGAAGTCAGCAGGTAAACAGTAGCATATTGCATATCAGTTTAGCTTTTTAGTTTGGAGGTAAAATTTATAATCTGGAGCTCAATAATATGGCCATATTCTTCTGACTTTTGCACTTAATATGTCTTTTACAAGTTCAGGAAATAGTTTTAATGATCACAAATATCCTTATTACCCAATGTGCAAATGTATATAATAACATGTTATATAACATATAATAACAACATGCTAATTTAAGGCCAATAGATGTAGACCAGATTTAAAATGGTAGACTGTCCAAATGGCTTCTCATCTGAATGGTACTGAATATAAACCACAGAAATGTTAAAAGTTTTAATGACTGTCTAACGTCCAGAAGCAATGCATATTGTATAAGAGAGCACATACAGGTAATTATGTGTGTCAAATTTATATGTCTTTAGTTTTACATCTTTGTACTGTTACACAACATATTTAGCCTTCAGATGTGTATATATCTTTAATTCCAGATAGCATAACCTAAAATAATAGCTATTTATTTAGCTAGAGTTACACAATGATTTAAAAAAAGATGTAGAAGACCAAATAGATGTTTAAATGAATCTTAACTTTCTTAAAACAGCATTTTTAAAAAAGAAAAGTATTCTCCAATACTCATTGGTTGTTGGTCTCATATAATTTACCTGCATAACTCACCTTAAACTATGGTTGATTAGCTGGGTGTGGTGGTGCATTCCCATAATCTCACTACTCTGGGAGGCTGTGGCAGGAATATTTCAAGTTCAAGTCTAGCCAGGTCAGCCAAGCAACATAGAGAGACCCATTCTCAAAAACAAAAAGGGCTGGAATGTAGCTCATTGTAAAAGCCCTAGGTTCACTGTTTGGCACCATCAAAACACATACATAATATTTACACACTAGAGCAGCTCTCTTAACAACTTGATACTTTCTTTCTCCTTTTCACCAGAGGTTATAAGTGCCTGTTCCTCTTCCTCAGGTTGCTGCTTCATAGCTGGCCATTTTCCTCTCCTGTCTCCACTGGAGATCTTGAGGTGAGCATCAGCCACATGCTTGAGTTGCCTCTGGGTGGAAAAAAGAACCAGATTCATGCATGAAGTTAGGCTGCAGGATGGAATGGGATTCCTGGAGCAGGGCAAAGAGAGGGAGGGACTCTAGTGAGATCGCGCTGTGGAAAGATGTGCAGAGAGGGACCGAGGATGCCGGGTGCAATCACTGCTGAGAAGGAGCAGTGGTTCCATGTGCATCACCTCCACAAGTCCCTCCCCCGGACCTCTAGAGGACCTGTGTACTCTGGTGTCTAGGGGACTCTGGTGACTCTGGGACACAAATTCTGCCGCAGGAAAACTTTCAGATACTGTGACAGCAGTGGGTGGTGAAGACAAAGAGAAGGAAGGTGAGGTAAAGCACAAAGGGGCTTAAGGCTGAATTCGATGGCCACCTTCCTCCCAGAACTTCTCTTCCAGCCACCCTAGAATCAAAAAGGGGAGGAAGCTAGAAAGCATAGCCTTGGTAATCAAAACAGTGGGACCTTATAGAGTAGTACTGTGTTAATAATGCCCAGTACTATAAAGCAGACAGCCGTAGTCTGTAACATAGTATTGTGTTATATATAGTACAGAGCTCTACAGCATCATAAATTATTATAGGAGGCAAGACACATTTGAATACTTGGAGAAGATTAGAGGCTATGAAGGTGATGTAGATATGAACCTTTGGTTTCAATATTTCCAATTACCTTTCAGTTATCTCTTCCCAATTTTTCACCATTGTTAATAATATGACTATAAATTCCTTATAGATCCATGTTTTTATCTCTTATTATTTCCTTTTGATAAGTTCCTGGAAACTGAATTAAATCCAAAGGTATAAATAATTTGATGGGTCTAAATACCCACCTCCAAATTACCTGCCAGGAAGTGTGGACTAACTCATTCTTCAATGCATAGTGGATAATGGTGCTATCTCAATGATAGCATCATTATCTTTGAGTGTTATTGTTAAAATAAAAATCTTAGTATTGGTAAAAAATTTAGCACAAAGTTTAGCTTGAGTTTTCTATATACATTTTATGCTATTAATATGACCTACTAATAAAGTTTGTTTTATTATGTTCCTTAGATGAAATTTATGTCCTAGAATTATTTTTTTAAAAAGATTCATCTACTTTTTATAAAAGAAAGATGTTTAAAGTAGAAGTTACAGGCAAACAGGAAAACAGAAAATTAAAGATTAAATGTAATCCTGCCTCCTGGAAATAACCACCATGGAAGCTTATGTGTATATGTGTTAATCTTTTTTTATGAGTGCATTTCAGCCAGATATGTTGCTTAGTTGCATATCACGGTCAGCTATGATATTTAAAAAGATACAGTTGAACAGATTTTATCTCTTAAGATTCATGTTCAGTAGATTTTCCCTTAATTTTTTCCTATTACATTTAATAGAGATGCATTCCAGTATGTTAAGACTTAGTTTACTTACCTGTCCTCCCTGGGTCCTCTTATTTATGCTTAGTTTCATGTTGACCTATTGAGAGAATAATACTATCATTGGGTCAGATAACTGTGGTAAATATCTGGACCCTGTACCCCACCAAGTATTCCTCAGCTCTACATGGGTTTGCTATTGGATCCCCAAACACAACAGATTCAGAATTCATCTCACTACTCTGGGAAAAATCCAGTCCTCATACCAGCAGTATTCCAAATAGTATGACTATCCTCTCCACCCACTTGCTTATCCAAGCCTACATAACCAGGCCAACTCCAAGGTGGTTCCCGATGATCTCTACCTCTGATTATTAATAAATAATTCTTTCCTCTTGAACACAGTCTAGCCTAGTAATGTGCTTGTAAACGATAGATTGCTTGGGCATTTCAGTTCCATGATGAGGTGACATAAGATTGTGACCTCTGCATTGCTAGTTGATTCTAGCTGGCTTTGATGAACCCAGCTGCTGCATTGGGGAAGCTCAAACAGTAAGGACCTGAGACTTTCAGTGCGACTATTCTGAGGACTTGAATTCTGTTTAAAAAATAGGAGTTTGAGAGCATATTAGGCCTCAGGTGAGGTTCAACCCTGATCAACACTTTGATTCAAGCTTGGCGTGAAGCCATGAAGCAGAGCCACGCTCAGATTCTTCATCCACAGAATTAATGAGGTCAACATTGTGTCTGTATGAAGTTGGTAGTAGCTTGTTATGCACCCAAAACTGTATGACACAGTTAATCCCCAAATCAGTTTTCAAATCTCATATATTCCTATAGACAACAGTCAAACATCTGGGTCCTGCGGGATCGTGAATCCTCCAGTTTGTTATAGCTGCCTTCCAACCTATCGCTCTGCCTTTTGCTTTGTTGCCTCCCATCCCAATTTCTTCTTTGCAGAATCACCTTGCAAAAGGGAAACTGGATTGTATTTGGCTTCTTACTGCCTTTCACTCCACTTGCGTTGTTTTGTGGGTGAGGTTTGGTGTTTTCAACACGACTCACGAGATTCCGCTTGCCTCTCATTTAGTTCTCAGTGCATCATTGTTGTCTTGGTTCTTGGCTTACCTCTTACTGCTCTGTTTGGGAGTACTCTCTCAAGCACTTCTCTGCTTGCTCTACCTACTCAAAACTTGCACTTATTACAACATGTGTTTTATGAATGAGTGAATAAATATATACCAGTAGCAGGTACACCCTCCCCACAAGCTCCTGTGAAACCTCAGAGGCACAGACCACTTTCCCTTTGTACAATGTCTGGATCAATCTGGGTCTTGATATTTTCATCCTCAGTTGAATCTCCTCTGTGCACTCTGTCAGGTCCCTAACATGTACTAGCTGTCCACTTTGGTGGCTGCCGCATGGATCCTGGCCACATTCTAATGTTAAGGACTGTCCTGGACAAAATGTAGTCTAGGTGGCCCCTCCTGGACCTGAATCTAGCCTAGTCCTCCAGGTCAAGAATATCTATTGTGCACTCAAAACTTCTGTTTCAGCCAGGGTTTGAGCTCTGTCTTATGGGTAGCTAGATGGGTGGAACATATTCAAGTCTTCTCTCCACCTGGATTTATCTTCAGTGGTTAGGAAGTTTTTAAGCAGTTTCACTACATGAATGCTGACCTCTTTCAGAACATCTAGACACAAGAGTTCCTATTTCCTTCACATTCGTTGGAAAAATAGCAAGGAAAGAGTTACGTGGCTGGGCTTAATCTTAATGCCATTTAACCTGAAAAATGTTTGCAATTATTTAAATTTTATCCTTTAACTCATTAACCTGTTAGATGCAAATGCTTGATTTCTTATAAACAGGAAACATCTTTCTTTTTTTTTTCCCTCCCCCTGGCCCTGCATTGCCCCACCCCCTATATACACAATCTTTGTTTTCTTTTTTCTTTATTATTGCCACATTCATTTTCCCTCATTATTTACCCTTACACTCTTTCCTTTAAATATTTTCTACTTTGGAATGTCAACTTACATACAATTCATGTACAACTTCATATTCTCACACCAAAGTAAAGATATGATATTTACACATCTGTGACCTATTTATTTCACTTATGAGGATGTCCTCAAGGTACATCCATTTGAGTATGAATGACTCAATCTTATCATTTTTAGTAGCAGAGTACTACTCCATTCTATACAAGAACCACATCTTCTTTATCTGGTCTCCAATTGATGGACATTTGGGTTATTTCCAAGACAGAAATCACAAACTGAGCTGCTATAAACATGAGTGCACATATGTCATGGTGAAATGACTCTTTTAATTCCTTTGTGTATATGCATAGCAGAGCGATGACTCGGTCAAATGGGACCTCCAATCCTAGTTTTTTGAGGAATCTCCAAACTGATCTCCACAGGGGTTGTACGAGTCTATAGTCCCTCCAACAGTGGAGAAGGGTTCCCTTTTCTCCACAGCCTCGTCAACATTTGTTGCTGGCTAATTCTGACATGACAGCCATTCTTTGTGAAGTTAGATGAAACCTCAGTGTTGTTTTCATCTGCATCTCTCGAATGACTAATGATGTTGAGCATTTCTTCATATGCTTCTTAGCTGCTCTTACTTCTTCCTCTGAAAAGTATCTATTCATTTCAGATGCCCATTTTTAAAAAAAATTTTAAATCTTTATTGGTACATTACATATATGCATCATGATTGTACTCCATAATGGGGATTTGTACCAGTATAAGACACAACTTAATTCTCATTTTTCCCCATAGCCCTACCCACCCTACCGCCCTCCCCATATACATAAAATTTGTTTCCTTACTTTTTTGTCAGATGCCCATTTTTGAATTGGGTCTTTAAATTTGAGTGGGCTGATTTTTTAAAGTTCTTTATCTATTCTAGACAGTAGCCCTTTGAGGAACAGGTGATAAAGATTTTTTTCCCACATTGTTGACTGCTATTTACTCTGTTGGTGGTTTCCTTTGCTGTGCAGAAGCTTTTTAAAAGAATGAGGTCCCATTTGTTGATTTCTTCTGCCAATTCTTGTGCTATAGAGGTTTTGTTCAAGAAGTCTTCCCCTAAGCCAATGTCTTCAAGAGTTTTACCTAACCTGTTTTGCAGCAAGTTTAGAGTGTCTGTTTTAATATTTAGGTCTCTTATCCACTTTGATTTTAGCTTGGTACATGGTGAAAGAGCTAGATCTGCTTTTAGTCTTTGGCAGGTTAAAGCCCAGTTTTTCCAGCACCATTAGTGAAGAGGCTATCTTTCCTCCATTGAGGATTTTTGGCTCCTTTGTCAAAGATGAGGTAGTTCAGTGTATCTGGAGTAGTTTCTGGATCTTCT